>JACEVL010000294.1:0-229253 GCA_020284085.1 Aporrectodea caliginosa | reverse complement strand
CACGGGTAAGACGGAGCATTGTCAAAACACACCGCCAAACAAGCGCAGCAACCCTGTAAGAGATAAGCTGAGAAGCAGGAAGCCAGTGCAAAATATCACGCGTGTAAGCAGAAACAAAGGCATAGTTAGATATGTGTCCAATGAGATGACGCCCAAATAGTCCGAGACTTTATGCGACGTGTCTCGAAAGTTGAAGTCAGCGATTACAATTACGAAAAGTACGCTTAACTTTTTGGAGGTGAGGTGAAGCATTGTAACGTTTTAGGTGAGGTGGGGACTGACATACCCCAATACATATAATTACTTGCAAGTCGCAATATCAACTACATAACATAAATTGTGAGCTAATAATTATCAGCTAAACTATAGTTATGTAACCAATTGTCGGCTAAACTGGTGATTTTCAGGAACAAATAACAGTTTTCAATCATAATTGTTATGGCCAGCGTGGTGGCGCTCAAAATCAAAGCAGCCCTTTGCAATGGCATCTTCGTGGCCCTAGAAACATGTAACATTTGGTAACACGTGGCATAATACCCGTAATAATTTATCAATTTTGCATCGATTCAACAGTATATGCAGTAATATCTTATAATCGCCCAATTTTTTCGGCACTGTTCCGTTACTTTTTTAAATTAATTAAATCAACATGTATACGAAAAATTATAATTTCACTTTAATATGCAAGAAATAAAAATATATGGCGTCCAAAAGTACCTTAAAGTGTCCTAAAGTGTCCGTATTTCAATTTCACTAAGGTAGACAAAAATAATCCAAGCTGGTTCTACGTTTACCGTATAAAAAGCAGCGTAGAATAGCTGTGGGGTGTGTCAAACCCCACCTCACCTCCAAAGGGTTAACCAACAAAGAATGCTTGAATTGGTCCTATGCTTAGAAAGGAATGAACGCAACCACCACAGAGCACACGACCCACTATTTCGAACGACTTTTCAATGCGTTCAGAAAATGATTCTGTGGTCAACAGTCTCAAAGATCGTACTCATGTCGTCAAAAATATCGAAAAGAGCTGCATATCCCTGATCAAAAGCCCAATTTAGTGGTTGCCGAGCTTTTATTCCAATCCTGGTTGGTGGATTGGGTTTTAGACCTCTCCATCCGATTTGACTTTGGTACTGCGTTTCAAGAACTCAAATCTGTCATTTCAACCAACTGCACCGCTTTCTCATAAACTTATCTCGAAGGATTGCTTGAGAACTCTCCAGCTATCATGCATTCTTGGCTAATAAGGCAAGGATCTTGAACAGACTATTGATAGAAAGTGAGAAGCAGTACTTTTTGCTGACGTCATGGCAACTGCCTTAAAGGCGAAAATATGAATAATTTAGTATTTTATTAATGAGAAACAACAATATGGTAATCCATTTGTAAGAAATTGTTTAAAACTACTTTCAGATATGTCATCAGATGATCAGGCGGAGGGGACAACGGTAAGACTTACAGTTTTCATAGTCATTCGAATTTCTGGTACATGATATCGGTCAGGTTCATTACGTCTAGTTCTGGACTTTTGCACTGAAATCTCGCAACATACTTATCTCTAAGTCCAGTCCCATCAGCAGAAGAGGCTCCAGTAATTCTCCCCTATACGACGCTGACCTTCTTTAAGAATGCACGCTTTTAAAAAAATCAGAAGGTAAACTTCGCACAGGGAATCCTTTAGGGATCCTTTAGATGCTGGTAGAACTCGTTCGGCCAGCGATTGATTGCGGAGCTGCATAACGAAACGCAACAACTCATCGACGTATTTAGAATATTATTAGAGGAATGTTGTTTTTGGGTGAAGTGCACAATATTTTGTGGAGAAGGTCGTTTAACCCGTTTTTGCCCAGTGTTACATTATTGGAACATTTTGCAAATACTTTCCTTACTTGCAATTTAGCGCTATATAGTGAATATAAATAATCACCTGCCATTGTAAACAGTATTTCTAAGATATACAGGGTGTCCAATAAGTTCGTGAACGATTTTGCTAGTTTGTTTTAAAAAAACTACACAACAAAAATCAATAATTATTGTACCATGTAATAGGCAATAGTGTTGCCTTTGCTGGCTATAACAGCTTTCATTCGTCTGGGCAAAGATTCGATGAGGTTGTGCAAAGTTTCAAGCGATATCGAATTCCATGCTTTTCGCAAACGACGTTATAGCTGAGCAGGAGTTTTTGGTTCAGGATCTTTGTAGACACTGCTTGACAGTATACTCCAGAGATTTTCAATCGGTGAGAGATCAGGAGAGTTTGGAGGCCAGTTTTCAATGTAGTTAGGAATATTTTCGTTCAGCCATGCTCGCGAAACAGCAGAATGAGCAGATGTATGTGCTCGCGCACCATCCTGCTGGAAAACGCTAACGGCGTTGTCAGTGAATAGTCGTCGTTTCGAGATCGTTCCAGAAGTGTCCAGTCTGTCGTAAACTGGTTTCAATTCCTTCTTTAAAATGTTATTGATATAATACTCCGAGTTAATTGATGTATGCTGAAAAATGTAGTCGCGTTAATCCTGAGGCTGTCATACCTCCCCACACAAGAACAGTCGGACTAAACTTGTCCTGCGAGGCGACAGGAACATTTTCTTCTTGCGAACCCCAAACGGTGTCATTGCGTGAGTTTGGAACATAGAACACTTGATACGGCGATTCGTCACTAAACAAAACATTAGACCAGTCTTCTAATTTTCAATGTCTATGCTGCCGCGCGAATAACAACCGTTTTTTTTGTCTGAGCGTCTGATAGCAATGGCGTCTTTCTGCGTTTCCAACTTCTCCACTTCAACTTCACTTTCATGTAATTTCTGATTGTTTCTTTGTTGCCCTTCAGTCCACCTGCCTTGAGAGATTTTTCTATCTGTCTCAATCCAAATCCTCGTCTGTATTTCGCCTTTTTGGTTATTTTAATAGCAGCCTGTGTCAAAATCTTCGGTGGACCGCATCGTGCATGATCGCCTAACTCGCCTTGCTTGCTTCTTTCAACCCATTTTGCAACCCAACCTTTCGATCGTCCTAATTTATGGCCTATAACGGAATATGAATATCCTTCTTGAGCAAGAATAGCAGCTTTCGAGCGTAACTGAACGTCTGCTATTTTGCCCATTTCCGAGTTTGTTTACGAAAAACGATCGCGAACTGCATAAAATTCGCTAAAAATAGCCTCTCAGCATAAATTGATGACGTTATTTCTTAGTTGCAAAAACCTCACACTTTTTACACATTTTGGTTTCGGGACATACAGCTCTTTCAAATGACATAAGCATTATTATTGTATGTTGCATAAATTTTCTGCTTTCTGCAAGCAAAATCGTTGACGAACTTATTGGACACCCTATATCTATCGAAAAAATATTATTTTGAATAACTTATAGTTGCCAGATACGGTCTGTATGAGCACCTTTGTGTAAAAGAAATTTCGACAAATTTCGACGAAAAGGTAATATAATATAAAATTCAAAAGAATAAAGATCTTTTTAGAAGTTGCTGTTTTTGGTACTCTAATATCACTTATATTCCATTATAATTTTAATCTGTTTGTGCAACAAACTTTAGTTTGGACTTTTTGCAATTATATTGTATGTTCCATTATTGGAACACTGGGCATATATGGGTGCAAAGTTTTCTCGTTACCGCATATCGCTCTAGGCTCTTATAGGCCCCTATTGCATTTCACAATGAAATTTAGCTTGGTTTAGCGAACTTACTCGCATATAAAGATAAGTTTTTCGAGTTTGCATCATCATCCATACATACATACATGCATGCATACATACATACATACATGCATACATTCATACATGCATACATACATACATACATACATACATACATGTCATGCACACCAGAGCGAAGAAGATAGTGCTGAAGAAAAAAACTGGTGTCACCCTGAACATACTGAGCGAACGATAGGCTTCAAGGATTTGGTTCCAAGTGCCAGTATGGTTCTGGCCGGCATTCTCTTACATGATAATTTTCTTCGCTTGTTTGCAGGGAAAATGGTCATTTTTGGAATATTTTTCTGTTCTTTGTCTGAACTAAGGCACAAGTATACTGAATATGGGCCCCAACTCTTCCTATACAACAATGTGATAGCAGCTAGAACATTTGTGCTTGGTTATTTCACTCTAAATAATCATAGCTGTACTTGGTGGTGTTGGCGTGGATTATGTTATTGTCCGACCCCATATGTGCCCAGTGTTCCAATATTGGAACATAGGAACAAAATAAAAAATTACATGGAATTTCTTTAAATAAATGAAAAATTAAGGTGGCATGGCTATTCTAGCATCAAACTGTGTAACATAAATCAAAATGAAGCAAAAATAAAATTTGGGCAAAAACGGGTTAAACTTTGACTATTATAGTCGCCTAATAATTAGCAAACAATTTAGTATAATGCAAGACCATTTTAAGACCGTGTTGCAGCATTGATCACCATAATTATATTTGATAGTGTCTTTAACCGGATTTCGATCGTTTACAATGGCTAAAAATTTCACGGTTCATTTCAGGATGTCTGAGAAACGATAAAGACAAACGTCCATCATTTGAAGATATACTAAGCTTAGATCGACTTCAGCGCACTCGTAAGCATTCACTTTCTAAGAGCTTCGGGTTAAATTTAATTATGTAAGATTCCTCAGTAAAATTTGAAGCTTGTTCTTTTTAGCTGTTGTATAGAGTCTTGAAGAACTCTTAGTCTAAGTTTTAAACGGATTTTGTACTTTAGAATTTGAGCAAGGTAGAGTTTTGAAATTGAGTATTTCATTCAGTCTTAAATTAATCATTCTGTGTCAAATACTCTACATCATGGTCATACTCTCCTCGCCATTATCTCTTTCATTGATCCATTTGATTTATCTTACAAATGCAGTGCTATTTTTGACAGTAAGATGGCTTTATACGCACATGTATACAGATTATGTATAAACACAAACTAAATGAACCAAAACTAAACGATTATGTCGCTCTTCTCCATCGTAAGTCTTTATCTTTTCTACAAAGCTACCTACCTGACTCTTCTTCCAACATATGAATCAGAAGTTTCACAGTCCAGTGGCGTAGCAATGGGTTGTGCAGGTTGTGCAGTGCACAACGGTCCCCGACGGACAAGGGCCCCCGGTGGTCTCACCGTCAAAATGTAATCAAATCAACTTAACCAAGCCCAGTTAGCTACACCGGTAACAGCGTAGGTTGCGTCTCGTGCTCCTCTGCGCAAGAGAGCGTACGGATCGCGGTTCACTTCCTGATGGTGGCTTAGGGGAGACCGGGGTTGGATGCAACAGGGGTAGGTTGCAACACTATCTATAGTTAAGCGCCAAATAATAGCAGCGTAAAATTAAATCGCCTACCTTGTAAAGAATATATTTTGGGTCAACGTGACTTAATTTCTTGGCAGGCTTATTATTAATTATTAGAACTACCCAAAAAAGTATAAATTTATTTTCGGACGTCAAAAGTAAATTTTTTGGTTTTGTGTTTTTTCGTGTTGTAGCTTAATGTGTTGAAGCAATTTAGTGTTGTTTGGTGCCATAAGGGAGACTAGGCATTGGGCTTGAAAATGCATTAGTCATTTTATTAAAACCAACACTGTCGATACATTTTTTCTATAACAATGTATATGCATTGCTTCGGGGTTGCAACATTTTAATCGGAGTTGGTTGCAACATGTTGCAACCAGTCCCATGCATTTATTTCAATTAACCCTGCTCATTATAGGCCTGCTCGTCACATTATTAGGTATTGTATTTTCGTTTATTTCAAAACTTGCCGTCAAGACGCAACAAGTAACATCAGTGCATGATTATGCAGTTATAGTGTTAGAGACTATAGTCCTATTATAGCTTTGGGCCTAGATAGTGCACTGTTCAGCACTATAATAGGTATAGTTCTAATGGGGCAAATTTGGGGATTATAGTATTGAGAGTGAGGCTAAACGAGGATTCAGACAGCTGCTAGTAAATGTCTTTGAACATCTGGCGTGGCAAGAAGTTCTTGCTATCCTTGGCTGGCAGGGCAAAGGGGTGGGGGATAAGTTAAGTTAAGTTAAGATAAGTCCCAGTGAACCAAAGAGAGTGAATATAGGGCAAGCTGAGTTACTCACAGACACTCGAACAAAAGAGCATTAGAAGAAGGAACTTGCCGGTAAAGCAGTTACAGTTTCTAAAAAACAAAAAACCGTATCAGAAGCAAAAGAACCCTAGATAAGTCCCAGTGAACCAAAGAGAGTGAATATAAGCCTCAGTCCACGGTCAGTAAACCGGTGCCTAGTCAGTCGTCGTGCGTCACCAATCAACCGGTGCCTATAGTCAGTCGTCGAGCGTCACCAATCAACCAGTGCCTAAAGTCAGTCGTCGAGCGTCACCAATCAACCTGTGCCTTGTCAGTCGTCGAGCGTCACCAATCAACCGGTGCCTAGTCAGTCGTCGAACGTCACCAAACAACCTGTGCCTAGTCAGTCGTCGAGCGTCACCAATCAACCAGTGCCTAAAGTCAGTCGTCGAGCGTCACCAATCAACCTGTGCCTTGTCAGTCGTCGAGCGTCACCAATCAACCTGTGCCTAGTCAGTCATCATCATATTCGTTTATTTAACACAAAACTGTCGACAAAACGCAACAGAATACATGAGTTATTGAGAGAGGCAGCTTTTCATCTAGTAGACGTTTTTGAATAGCATTCGTGATACGAAGATCTTATTGTTCTTAGATGTGAGTTCAAGCCGAATAGATTCTAAGAACAAAAGAAAAGCAAAAAACAACATACCATGATGTAAGAGATGAATTTTCCTATGGAGGATTTAATGGAGAAACTGCTTAGTTTTAGTAAGTTAATAATGGGAGGCACTAAGCTAGTTAGTAGGCAAATAAATTCCCGTTTTACTTTTCTGGTTACAATTTGAAGGCTTGAAAAAGCTCTACAAATTTTAATTAAATCTTGAAAATTATAAGCCTAAATAGGTAGACGTAGACTAGCCTGCTATGGAGACTATACGCCTATCGAGTATATATAATATTGGACATTTTACATGACGATTATTGCAGCAAAACAGTCTAATATCTTGATTGAAGCTTTTTATTTAATTTTGAATTTCTTCAATCTATTACATTATTATATGTAGGCAGGCCTCAGTAGACCCTAGGCAATGCAGCCTCAGTTGAATAATTATACTACTTTTGATACTGTTGCAACCTTCCCCCAGGGTCGTTGCAACCAACCCCGGCCCGGGGTTGGTTGCAACACTTTGAAGCCCTCTGTTCAGTTAGCTATTGTGGCTACATCCTTGATAACTGAGGTCGTCACTATAGCTTGTTTTGGTGCAGAAATAATTATAAAGGTTATATATAGGCTAAACAATTTTTAGGTTGTTCCAAAAATAAAAGGATGGCACATGAAAATTTGAAATTTGTTGCAACCAACCCCGGTCTCCGCTATTTCAGAGATCTAAAAATCTCGGGTTATAGCGGCCCGTGCACGGAAATAGTTAAATGGCGCCTATTCAAAACGGGCAAGTGCTTCTGAATCGTTGCTTCGAATTAAGTCATTCAAATCTCTACTATTTATTTATTTATTTATTTATTTGAATTGACATTTGTAAGAGGTTCTGTAGTTCGTGCTGCATTGTCCACTCAAAGAACACGTTTCGTAACAACAGTCTCTTTTCAATAACCGTATATTCTCAATAGCACAATAGTTAGCTTTCGACAAATGTTCATCAACACGACCGACTAGGCGAACGCTTTCGAACTAACTAACTCTCCTACTCCCCTTTCTACTTACTCTTCAGCAACATTACCAAAACCAGTTCAGAACCAGTACAAACTCATGCACAACCAACAGAGAGTGTCTACCATACCACACACACACACACACACACACACACACACACACACACACACACACACACACACACACACACACACACACACACACACACACACACACACACACACACACACACACACACACACACACACACACACACACACACACACACACACACACACACAGACACTCTCATCTTATGACATAATTTAGCTCAAATTCCCTTCCTTCCTTCAAAAATCGACTCAAAACTCACTATTTCTCCTTGGCTTTCAAGGATTTAGAAATCTAAGTGCATCTTTCACTTGGCGGCTGACTATCCGCGCCTCAGATTCACATTTCGGCGTGACCTTGCGCGCCTTACAAGAATATTTGAATCACAGCCAGGCCATTCCACCATGATAATTATTAACTCTTTTAAGTTGCGGTTGTGTCGACTTCAATTTCTTTCTCATAGATGAATATTTTATTATAATTTTGCCTGTGACGGTTGCGACATGTCAACGATCATTTTTAAGACTTGAGCTCATCAGAAACTATCTACAAAGTAGGAGTCTACCATGTCGGAAGAGTGGCTGAGCGACCTGGCAATGTTGTAAATAGAAAATGAACTTGCCAAAACGCTTGACACTTCAAAAGTGGAGGATATTTTTGCCAAAGAGAAAGCGCGGAAACGAACGCTTAAATTTTAGCATTCTTCTTCCTAGACTACCATTGTAGACTTGATACTTCTGACATTTTGTGACTTGTAAAATTTGATTATCTGCCCTTATTTATATTGCATTAAACAGCGCATTTTGCACAGTGTTTTTTGTCTGAAATCGAAGGGGAGGGCCCACCACCGAAGCTCTGTACAAGGGCCCCCAGTAACCTTGCTACGCCACTATTTCACGCCTAATAAATTCCCTCACAACAATGACATCCATCTCTGGCCAACCCTTTTGACACGAAGCAGCGCTCGTGAATAAGTTGAGATGAGCTTTGGAGTAATGCTTTAGAAATTTGAAGTTAACAGTTACCATTACGATTACGACTAAATTGCAAACGATACTCTTCTTTGTTATAATTTATGGTGTGTAGTATTTTTTGTGAAATTATATCTTCGCAAATGTACACTAGCTTGTATTTCTCGCAGAAGACCTAAAGACAAGGCAAAAGCTGGACGAAAGTCAACAAAAAGCACTTGGTATAAAATGCAGCTAATTTTGTTATATTATTAATATAGTGGTGATTATTTATGTGTTTCATCTAAAGCAACGCGCTTTTGTCAAGCGTATAATATAAGTTTATGAAAAATAAATGTATCATATAATGGTAAATTAATTTAGCATATTATGATAAATTAATCGTCAGATAAAATCCCGGGATAAATTTCCGCGAGCGATTGTGAATAATTGTAGCGGGCTGTAACAATATTTTTATTGTTTCAAATCATGAAAGTATTTGTCCGATGATCACTTTGGATTCAGGTTGAACTGATTTGTAATATTTCATGCAAAATTATATTTATCGGTATTCTGCATATATAATGGTTTCAGGCATCTGACAGTCACACCCTGAAACATGCACGTGTAATGCTATAAGGGCGTTTTCGGAATCAGAAACAATCAGGTTGATTACCGTATGGGAAATATTTTTGAAAAATATTTACGCTGACCTCACTTCTATTTCGAATGTTTTATGCCCGCTGAACCCGAAAGAGTGAGTTCGATAAGGGTGAAATGCACAGTACAGTCAATAACGAGCTCTCTATTTCTCTCTCCCTCACTTTTACCTCTTACTATATATCTCTTTCTCTCTCTTTCTCTATTCTCTCTGTCTCTCTCTCGTTCACTCTCTGGTGTCGAACTCATCTGGGCGTAGCAGTGTTCATAAGGTGACACCACACTGTAATACACTGGGGCCTTCCTCCATGCAGTATGAGGGCCCAACGTTAGCTTCCTCCACAACTCAAATCGAAGAAATCCTAGTTGGACCTAGTGGTCTTCGAAAAACTCTCAAGGATTGTCTTTCGTGGCCCACGGAGCTCTTCCGTGGTTCTCATCTTCTGAGAGGCAAGCAGCAGTGGCAGATGTCGACGCTATCGCCGTTCTCCTTCTTACACTGGCTGCTGAGGTAAATAAAGTACTCAACTACCTCCAACTCATTACCTGCAACCGCTGACAGTAACTGGTCATGTGGGTATTCTGACTTGGTCTTGGTCTTGATCTTATCTCAACTGAGCGCCAAACCAAAAGCTTGGCCATGATCAATAACAGACGGTTCTATCTGTCGTTCGTCAGCGATTGATAGATGAAACCTTCTGGCAACGACTACAGTGATGCTGCTGCTAGTGATGCTGCTCTTTGGTTTCTAATGCAGTAATCCTCTGGTAAAATACTTAGTCTATGGCAACAAATTACAAAAACTGTATGGTGAAGCAAAATAATGTTTCTCCCTTTGACCACAACTCATAAGCTTGCAATTGGTACGCATTCAAGCGTGAATAGAGCGTTAGAATTAACAGACATTCAAAGTGTCGAGAAACCAAGTCCAGATATAGTTACTAAAGTAAGTAAGTAAGTAAGTATATTCTTTATTGTACCAACTGCAATCCGCATTCTGGTGTACATGCATCATATAATAATAAATTATGTAATCAATAATCAATATGAATAAAGTATTCTAACCATAAAAGTGTTTTTCATATTATGGTCAGTTAATGGTAAAACACGGTCTTGTGAACGGGGTCGAAGGGAATAGGTCAACTGTTTTTTAGGGAGAAACCTACGAAGAACATGGCCTGGGTTTCCCAGGACCGCCAAGAAGAGGCAGGTGTCGGCTTTAATGCACAGTTGTTCAAAGGTTGGGGCATCATTTGGGAGGTATCGCTGACGGATCAATCAGTTCATAACAGACATGGAGCATTCCCTTCTCCCTCTGGCTAGCAAAGCCCCACCATGCCGAAGCAGCATACAACAAGCGTGCCACCGATGTCGCCCTCACCACATCGTAAAGCCCAGGGCCAGATAGACCATGGGCAGTTAGTATGCGCAGGCATACATGGATTGCTTAGCCCTGCAGCATATTTGGGCAATAATTATGCATCTCAAAACCTTTTTGTCTTTATGTCTTTAATAATTGTAATTACAAAAATAATTATACAAATTCCGTCACTGGTTCAAGTAGTTTGAGGTGGGGTGATGTTGCCCAAAGGGCTCTAATAAGTAACTGCTTTTGGGTGGAATTCTGACGGTTACTAAAACAATGCATACCTAACAGTTTTATAATTCTACAACCTTGATTATTAGAGATGTCATTTTGATTTTCTAATACATTTCCTCTAATATTACCGGTAGCCTACTTGTTATTGCCTATCAGTCTGTGGCTTGGAAGTTACGTCGTTTAACAAAAGTATGGTCGATTTTTATTGAGTCATGGCCTCCTTTATTATGACAGATGATCGGAATAAGAAACTCCGTATGTACCGGATACCAACTTCTCTCCCTCAAGGTACGAAACGTAATCTCCTTATGTAAAACATAGAACTCATCTGAATCTCCATAACTTCACTTCAGCGCCCTTACCATCGGCATCTGATGTGGTACGGCGCTATGCAAATCGTCTCATTGTTGTTGTTTTTGGTATCATCATTATTATTGTTATTGTTATTATAACTATTATTTCGCCCGAGTTAGGATTAATCCGACTCAGGCTTCTAGAGGTCGTAATTCCGAAGAATAATCACCGCCACTAAAGCTTGTGGTCCTCGTTCCCGGTGTTGTGCATGAAAGTCCCTCTTAATGCCATACCGTTGTGTGAAGATTGACAGGTGATTGAATAAATGGGCGGTCTCCAGTTGATCGCCGGTGGCGGCAGTCACCCGACGTCCTAGTTTTTCAATGAACTTTCGGCCTGATCTATTTATCGGACCAAATGATTTGAGGGCTATAGGACGAAGTTGAAAGTTGCCGTCAGATCAGCATATATCGTGATTTTGCGCCAGGCGACCAGTTCAATCTGCTATTGATGGATGTATATATGTATATTTGTATGCTTGTATGTATGCAGGGCCTACTATCCCCCCTGTAAGCTGGAAGCAATCCCCCCTTTGCTCAGTGTCAAAAGTAGTATGAGATAAATAAATTTTTTTGGGTGTTGACGGAAGCAAGAATTTCCGGAAAATGTTACATTTTTTTTGCTTTTCTGTCTTGTTTCTAGGACGGGAAAACTTGTCACACTCAATTCCCCCCTAGCGATAACTTTATTCCCTCCCTAGCGAACATTTTTATCCCCCCCTAGCACAAATTTTATCCCCCTTTACACAGATTGGAAGCAGTCTGCTTCCCTCCCTCCCTACGTAGTAGGCCCTGTATGTATGTATGTATGTATGTATGTATGTATGTATGTATGTATGTATGTATGTATGTATGTATGTATGCATACATGTGTGTATGTATGTATGTATGTGTGTATTTGTGTATGTAACGTAGCCTGGTTTACGTTATAGTCAATGTTACAGCCTGGGGTCTGATAGACCCCAGGTGTGCTAAATATGCCCGAGTGTCATTCTTGTTTTTGTATCATTGAACCTAGAATTCTAAACTCTTCGAATTTTTCCATATATAGAGAGGGATGAATTGCTGAGGAATTTGAATTATTTCAGATTTTTACTATTTGTATCAACGCAGCTATTCAAGGAGGTTCCATCGATGAGGTCTAATAGACCCCAGGTGTGCGTCGTAGGGTTAAAGAAACCTACTCATAGTCTTTCCCAGACCGAAGGGCGGAGACTTCTACGGGCCTAAATGGTCAGATAGCCTACAGGACAACAGAATTTACGCGGGTAAGAAGGAGCACTGCCAAAAAGATACCGCCAAACAAGCGCAGCAACCCTGTAAGAGAAAAGCTGAGAAGCAGGAAGCAAGTGCAAAATATCACGCATGTAAGCAGAAACAGAGGCATATCTAGATACGCGTCCAATGAGATGAGCAGTTCAGCGGTGAACTCGATCAAGACGACCAAATAGTCTGAGTTTTATGTTTTGTGCCCCGATATTTGAACTTTGCGATTACAATTACGAAAACTGTGCGTAACCAACAAACAATGCTTGAATAGGTCCACTGCATATAAAGGAATGAACGCACCACCACAGAGCACGACCCAGAACACCGAAGGATTTTTCAATTCTGAAATAATTCTATTTACAAACAGTCTCGAAGATCGTACTCACATCGTCAAAAGGGCGAGAAGAGTTACATATCCCCGATCAAAAGCCCCATTTAGTGGTTGCAAGGCTGGTAAACAGTAAGTAAGTAAGTATATTCTTTATTAAACTAATTGCATATCCGCACTCTGGTCAGTCGTGCATACGTCTTAACAGCAATTAACTGTCAATATGAGTAGCCTACAACATTCTACCAATTAACGTCGTGTGCTGTGGATTATATAAAAGATGTACACAATGGTTGTGTGTTCGCGGTCGCAGAGTCTATTGCTGGGGCTTTTGGTGGAAGTAAACTATGCAGTAAGTGGCCCTGGGTCATCAGGACCGCAGAGTAAAGGCGGGTGTCAGCTTCAAGACAAAGTCGCTCAAATGTTGGGTAGTCGTCAGGGAGGTACCTGAGGCTGATTAGCTTGCTTATTACTGACTGGATTCGGCATCTGTCCTGTTGTCCCGAAAACCCCCACCATGCCGGGGCAGTATAGAGTAGACGAGCCACTGTTGTTGTACGTACTACATCATAAAGCTGCGGACCCTTGAGGCCATGCGCAGCGAGAATGGTGGATTGGGTTTTTAGTCTTCTTCAGCCGATGTCACCACAGTGCTGCGTTTCAAGAACTCAAATCTCTCATTTTAACATATTGTACCATTCTCTCAGAAACTTCTCTCGAAAAATATTGCTTGAGAACTCTCCAGCCATCATGTATTCTTGGCTAATAAGGCAGAGATCTTGTGCAGACTATTGATAGGAAGTAATAAGCAGTACTTTTCTACTGATGCCAGAAACCCTATTGATTGGGCAAGGTTGGCAGCTGTTTACTATCTCCATCTGTAACATTTTTTAACTACCTTAAAGGCCAAAATATGAATAATATACATAATTTTGTATTTTATTAATCAGAAAAAGGAATCGGGTTATCCATTGTAAGAAATTGTTTAAAACACTTTCAGATATGTCATCAGGCGATCAGGCGGACGGAACAACGGTAAGGCTAAGCAGTTTTTATAGTAATTCGAATTTATAGAGATTTTTTACATGACACTACTAAACATGTAAAGAGATGACGATGTGTCATGATTGTGGCTTGAGCGGCCAATTTTTTTCCGGCGCATGATATCGGTCAAGTGACTCAAGTTCATTACGTTTACATATGAATATTTGCACTGAAATCTCATAACACGAAATCTTGTAACACACTTATCTCAAAGTCCAGTCCCAACAGCAGAAGGGGCTCAAGCAGTCACCCTCTATAACGAAAACTGGCTGTGATTACTGCTTCTAAAAATGCACGCTTTGTTTAAAAAATCATAGGGTAAACTTCGCAGACGGTAATCTTTTAAGACGCTGGTAGAACTACTTTGGCCAATGATGATTTTGCAGAGCTGCACAACGAAATGCAGCAACTCTTCGACGAATTCAGAATAACAGGACTGTTGTTTTGGGGTGAAGTACGCACGATTTTTATGGAGAAGAAATTTTAAAACTGTTTAGTTATTCGCCATTTACTTTTTTCGAATCGATCCAGGTGACGCTACTTTTGCATATCAGAGGGTGGACCTCTGAGAGTTTCTTGGTCGCATAGCGCAGGTAATTCTCAGCGGTAAATGATGAATTCTGCGATTTGCATGCGCTACCCTGAAGCAATGACACGTTATTGCAGAACCGCCAGATGTCGTGCGAGTGACTAGTGATCACACACCACACCACACATGCAGCAGCGACCTTGCCCAGTGTGTTCTTTCTCAAAGGCATTCGGATCCAATTTATGTTCATACTGTTTTAGCGGGCATAATGTTCAGCACTTCAGTGATTAATTCGAAAAAGATTCAATGACAGATATATATGGACTATAATTGTGTGGCTTCATTATGAACTGAGATACGGTGCTTCTAGAACTTCTGAAAGTACGAGCACAATATCGGCTAATATCAGCTCATGGTTCCATAGCCATGGCAAAGTAAAACCTTTCATAATAACTTAAGTTCCAAGGTAAGTGTGCATGGCTTTGAATTTCAGAATATTGAACAACTAAGTTTATTTTTCCTGTTTTGTAGATGAAGGACGCCATGACGTCGCAAGCACCCTCAGAAGCTGAAGCTGAATCTGAATAAAATAATCTGACTCAAATAATTATGCTTTTGCGCCACATAGAATATTTATCTTTCATTACCTTTTTGTTTCCGAATTATTCTGCTACTCGTAACCTTGTTGCTTATGACGTTCAGGCATTATGCTCATGGTCCACTTTAGCTCGCCGTATCGAGGCCCTTTCCCATGACTTGCATTTGCGTATGCCTTCCAATCGCCTTTCGCTAAACTCTTCCGAAACTCAACTTATTTGGTTTGGCACACCCCATCAACTTCTGAAAATGGACTTGTCGCTTCTCTCTGAAAATTTTCACCAATTTATCTTCTCTACTTGTGTGCGTGACCTACATGTAAGTGTCAATCTGGACAGCGCTCTCACTTTTTCTGCTCATGTAACCAACCTTACACGATCCTCCTACTTTCACATCGGGCGTCTCAGGGTTATTCGCAGATCTGTTCCCTCTCTGCTATGGCATCCATTGTCCATGCATTTGTCTGTTCCAGAATTGATTATTGTAATTCCCTACTTATTGGTCTTCCCAAGGTCCGTCTATCTGCTATTCAATATGTTCTCAATGCTGCTGCTCGATTGATTGCTCACCTCCTAAATACTCCCATATATCATTGTTCATGGTCAACCAACTGCATTGGCTTCTTCTCTCTGACCGCATTCAGTTTAAAGTCCTTGCTTTGGTCATCAAATCCGAAATGGGTTTTGCTCCAAAATACCTCATGGATCTCATTCGTACTCCTCTTTCTGCATCTTCTCATCGGCCTCTTCGATCTCTGGAGCGGTCTGACTTCTTTGTCCCACGAGGTAGGACCACGATTGCTCAAACTCGATCCTTTGCCATCATTGGGCCCTCCTTATGGAATGCCCTTCCCTTCACTTTGCGTGAGACTTTTCTTTCTTGATTATTGTCCTCATCTCTCTTCTCCTTAAAACCTATCTCTTCTCAAGGGGTTTTCGTCCTGGGAGCGCTACTGACTGGCTGCGGCTCTGAGCGGCGCTATGAAATTACTAATTACATTACATTATATTAAGAAATACGCACGTTTACACTCATTTCAACTCTGCCTATTAGTCGCACTTTTACGGTCTATCGAAATAGTCTAGCTTCAAAACGGTTGAAATACTCTTAAACTGTGCTTCATAATATGCTCGTACTATGACGAATCAAACTAGATGCGTATACTTATGTGCTCTAAAAACATACGAATTGGTTTAATTCCTGTTCGACTTTGTAACCTTTTTTGAACTGTGTTCATTTTGTATCAATTCTGTGCAACTGACTGACAGCGTAACCATCTCATCATGATCATTATTTTTCCTAGCGTTTGACTGCCTCAAAGACGACGAAATTTAGCTGTGCTTGACATAACATTAGCCATAGAGTTTACTATTACGATAAAAACTACATGTGAACAGTGATGAATCTGACTAAAGATAAGCGCAAGGCTCCAGCTAAGAATACAACTGAAACTCAGTTCGCCTAAACACAAATGACACTAGCAAATACAGAGGAAGAGGAGACAGTGTCGATATTCTCTGAGTTGGACGAGTTTATCCATTTATCGCAACTCACATCAAAGTTTCTCTGACGGGTTTTAATTGCGAACTTCACAGCACCTTAGTCATGAGCAAATATTTTGTCAGCTTTATTAATAAAAGGCCTACTAAATGTCTTCATTATATCGCCTTTTAAATTCCAAAAGGTGAAGAGTCCAGAATCATGGACTGATACGCATATCAGACCGGAGTTTGACGAATTGACGCTGCCTTTTAAGTTGCTCTGCACGTTCAGAATCGCTGCACATTAACCTTTATTTTACCAACGTTCCATTTTTGGAACATAGGCTAATTTGTAATGTTAAAAAAAAATTCTGCCTTGGTAAATTTATAATATTTGCACATCAAATTAAAGATCTACGAATGGAGAATGTAAAACAATGGTAATTTTCTGATTGACTTTATTTATTTTTGTGCTACAGATGTGTCATTTTTACGAATTTTGTGATTTTTGAAAAAATCTTTTAGGAAGTTGAAGTAAATATTTGTGTCGTATTTTAACAAATGAAACACACTGTATTTTGTTGATTGATATCTATAGTAGACTGGTCCAAACTTACATGGGGAAATATATTTTTTCAAAATATGCTGCTCCACAAGGCTGCCCCTGTTACACTTGACTAGATGACTCTGTGTTGAAAAAATTGAAGAGATATGAGCATGTTTAGAGGTCGCTAGGTTTTGACACTTTTTGTAGAAATTGCAAAAATTGCGCATCTGACGCGTTTCTAGTTTCATTATGAATTAAAATAAGCACCCATGAACACCAGGCACCATCTTTCTAAATCATGATCAATATGCCAACTGTATTTAAGTAACTAAAAGAATAATAAGCTTATTTACAAATAAAACACTTATTTCAAGTTCTTTCTGATAGATAAAAGGTTGTTGGCTTATAACTAATTTTTAAATTTTGCATGCCACCTTTTCATCACAATTCGTTTCATATCCTACAATTGTATTGTTCAATATTGCTCTGTATGCCGCTAATTTAGCGTGATTCGAGTACTTTTTCGTCTGTGAAGCCAGCTTTGAATATGAAATAAGCTTACAGCACATGTTTTTTCACTTTCTGCAATAAAAGCTCGTACGTTACAAAACGGCAGCAATGGTGAAACTGGCATCAACAAGGAGTTCCTCACAATGTTGTATGTTAGGGATGCCTGACAAACACTTTCTTGGGTCTGGACTCCCAAAAATTGGTCAATCCTGAGGAATTTCATATTTCATTACCAGAATAGACTATGGCATTTGGTGAGGCCACGAAAGCAACAATAGTCGCTGCGTTGGTAATTCGGGAGGAGGCTAGAATCCCCGCACAGTGTGTGGATTCGGGTGTTCGCAAACTGTGGAAGTTGTATGAACACAAATTTGTGGTGATTCAAGAAGTTACAGTTTGAGTTTGATTTAATTAACTCTTTTAGTCATCATCTCCGCTATTTCTTCGAAGCGTGTCACTGTCACTGAAGACATCGAGGCTGCTCTGGTAATACAATCTTATTTATCCACCTAATCCGCTATCCATGTAGCGTCTGGACAGAAAAACCTTCGACCACCCGACTCCACTGGAAGAGTATGTCACAAGGAGATCTTTAAAACTGCTTGATCTTTTTACCATCCAGGGTCAAGAACAACCCACAGCCTTCCTATCAAAGTCCTTTACTCCCTGACCACTGGACCCTACTTCCCAGTCGATGAAGGCAAATGTCAAACTGTTGATGGTCGTCAATGACTGCGCAGAACGTGGAGTGGCTCTGATCCATTATTACAATGATATAGTAAGGATGAGTCACAGAAACAATATACTTGCTGCAACTTGTCTCCAGTCATCGGACAAAATTTTCTGTTCCAACAAAGGCAAAATGAAATAATAGTAGGTTGCGGGTTTTCCAGCACTTAAATGACGGGATTTATGCAGACTGGATTACTTCTTTAATTATCCAAAATTATATTTTATTACAAACGTAATGCAGCCTGACTAAGCAGTAACACTGCAGTATATATTTCTAAATTGGGCTGTTTAAATGATAACTGACTTGAAAATAATTTATAACCGATTTGAAAAAAATCAAAATTATACATGTTTTTTGACAAGTTCATACTATAATATGATTATGGCAAAAAGTCGAAAACATAGCGACCTCTAAACATAATCAAATCTTTCCAAAATTTTGCATACAGACTCATGTTTTCATGTGTAACAAGGGCAGCCTTGTGGAGCAATGTATTTCCCACTTTTAATTTTTTGGACCAGGCTAATCTATAGTCAGTGATAAAAAATCAAAATTACTGAAAAACAAGCAAAACTCTAGAAGATAAAAACCAGTTTTGAAGCATGTTCCATTTTTGGAACGTTCGTGCACTCTCATTAGTATAATTCCAATATGAGGTGATTGTGTTCCTTGCTCATAATTTGCCAGTATATAATGCTGGATTGTTGCATGAATCATTATTTTGTTTTAGTATTATGTTTCATTTAATTTATTTAGGCCTAACCAGAGGCGTGGCCAGGAAAAAATTTCGGGGGGGTAAGTTTTTTGGGGTTTCCATTGGAAATGGTCGAAAAAGTTCATTTTTTTGTATTTCGCATATAATTGCATAGACAAAATGTCGGAAATTTATTTAGGGGTGTCCCACCCCGTAAAACCCTTGAAAATGCCCATGTTTTAACACTGATTTTGTAATAATTAGGACATATTTTAAAATAGAATTTTAGAAAATAGTGCAATAACTGCAACACTGTAACACACTCCAGCAAGCAGTGGCAATTGTGATGGATGATAGTTGCGTGCTGGCAACAGAATCAGATGTACTGCTGAGTACCTGCTGCAGTCTAATAGCAACTGCAATGTCTAAATCCATGAAAGGAGGAAGTACTGCCATGCATGCAGCTGACAAGATAGATCTATAGAATGGCAGAGTGTGCACTATATGATCAGTAACACAAATCTTTGCAATTTGGAATTGTTCATTTAAAACTTAGCATTTATGAGTCGGTGGTTGCCTAACTATGGACATCATGGGTTAGAGATCCTTATAAGTGGAAAGCCAATCAGATTTAGTTATAAGAACTGGATGTCTTATTCGTGAATAGGATGTTCATCCATATCTAGCAACAATTTATTGTGGCAAGAGTAGGCAACCCACATAAACCCTTTTGCTGAGCGCGTTGCCATGAATTTTGCATGACACATCACAGGAAACCATATCACATGTTATTATTTGCCAATTTTTTTTACTAGTTACAGTCTTCTAGCTAAGCTGAGGTGTGGGGCAGCAGTCATTCATAGGTGCTATTCCAGTTCAACCATTACATCCGTGATGGTCGAACTGGAACAGAACCTCTGAATGACAAGAAAATGTTTGCAAAACAAGAAAGAGGTACATTTGAATACACATGTCATGCCAAAATTGTTGTTGTTAGGTAGTCAGATAACAATGTACATGTAGTAGCATGCTCCAGCAGTATTAATACTGTAAATCCTGTGAAAAAGTGCTCACGTCAAAGGTTGCCATGCCACATTGCGATGGAATCGAGCAATACATTCCTCTCATTAGTCAGGATCGTTGTTTTTTTCATGTTTTGAAGAAAAACACTACCAAAGAATGTGTCAGGTGCCTCAAGATACTTCAAGTGAACTGTTTTGAAAGTTTTCATACCTTTAAATAAACTGGTTTTCAATAAATTGTGCATAAACCAATATTGTATCGTTTATTCATGTTGAACTGTCATTATAAAAAAATGCTAGTGGGAATGACCCAACGTTCCATTTTTGGAACATCCCAAAAGCGACCTTAAATGTGAAATATCACTAAAAGTTTGTCATTTCTGTTCTAATACCATCAACATACAACACATATTTAAGGGCCATCTCAAAATTCCACCTAAAAGGCATAGTGGGTAATAAAGGTTAAGAAACGTCGCATGATGTTCTATAGGCGACTAGTTCTTTCGACATCTAATTTTCTCCAGGATATTTTCTGGTGTTAAGTTGCTGAGCACTTTCTTTGTGACTCTGAAGTCTGAACTCGTCGGCATCTTGAACGGTAAATTTAGTTGTATAAATGATCTTTACGAACATTTTTGCAGTCTGTGCGTTTGATTTTGTTTGTTCAGATTTGTGCATGTATGTTTTTTTTCTGCCTTTCGGCGTAATAAAGTAAAGTTAAGCTTACGCATAGATTCATACACAGGGCCAGAATAAATTCACGGCAAAATCTTCAGAAGTCACAGTAGGATTTGTAAAAATTGGCGAAAATCACGGTAAGTTCACGGCATGAAACAAAGCTTTTATTTACTAAGATCTTACCAAACAATATCGCAAATAACAAAGAAAAGACGCTGTCGCTATGTATAATACCACAAAAATGTCACTGTAAATGTCATGCATAAAATCGCGTTTGTATTTACTCAGATAGTAGCAATATCAATAACACAGATCAGAGAGCAGAGAAGCGCTGTCGCTGTGCATTATCACGCTAAGTGTCAGAGTCAACGATCGGCACATAGTTTCTGCAATAATAGTCGACCATCATTACATAAACATTTTCCAGCCTACAAATCTGTATAACTTTGGCGTGGTACGAAACACATCAGTTCCGAACGTCGTGTTGCATTAGTTTCACAAATTTGCCCCAAATCACGGCAATACTTATTCCCGGCTTTTGAGGATATCCACGGCATTCACATCAAATCCAGAAAATCACGGAATGCACGGTGACTTTCGTGAATTCCAACTGTCCCAACTCATACATTTGCATTAGCAGGTTCACTTATACAAAATTACTAACAAGCATACAAGCTGCAAGAGCATTGTGGTCAGCTAGGAAAATACTCCTTCAAGTCTGTTTATGGTCTATATCAATTCTTTCTTTTCAATCAATCAATCAATCAATCAATCAATCAATCAGTCATAGAATTTATATAGCGCTTCTTCAAGGGGCTCTACTCAGAAGCGCTCCCGAGCCACGCCTGATCGATCATAGAGGAAAGTCTTCAATAGAACGTAACAGAAAGTCGAGTGAACACGAGGAGATAGGCGAAGGAAAGACGGTAAGTCATTCCACGCTGCTGGACCAACGACAGAGAATGCTCGGCGCTGCATAGTAGCAGTGCGGGCAAATGGAACCAAAAAGTCACCTCGAGAAGAGGAACGGAGGGCTGGAACATAAGTTGCGAGGAGCTGTACGCAAGACGCTTTGCCAGACGAGAGGGCAGAGCCGATACAGAATGCGCTGCCGGAGGGGAAGCCAGTGTAGAGTATGATGAATCTAGGATGATACGCTACCACAGATAGATATTCATCTGTGGCCTGTGGAACATTTCTTCAGACTGAAACTCAATTCGCTGTCACTTTGGCCATCTAGTTAAACATTTTCCAGCAACAAATCGTTTAAATGTTACCTGCAGTGGCTCAAACATCGAAAACCGTAACAGGGGCGTAACCTTTAGATCTCCACTGTACCTGAATCTGTCGCTGTGTTTCGTCAACTCAGAACTCTCCGCAAGCATCAGTTCTGTTCACATGTATATGTATAGGTTTGTTTTAGTTACATTGCATAGTTAACATAGGTATTGCTTTTCAACGCTATTGGGTGTACCTTATGGATTTTGAACCGATAATTAGGAAAAATTGAAACTATCCTATCGCTACAGTTTTTATGAATCGTCTAATTTAAGAATTTCCTCTTACATTTGTCCTACTAGCATATTGTCCACAAAAATAAGTAGTTGAATTTTGTCTGGATATATATTAAATGCAGGCTGCACAACGTGCAATGAAAATCTAAGGCGAAGGAATTTCAAGACTTGCCTGGCTTGCTTAATCAGGGTGGAGGCTGGCAAGACAGTCTTTAAGAGCAGCTTGCATATACAAATGCATTAATATGAGTTTGTACTTTAGTTGACATGCACATGTTCTGCAGGCATAACTTAGATAGCATAGTGTGCACACTTGACAATAACAGTTATTGTCTATAGAGCGATTGTTACGAAAGAAATGTTTCACCATATGTCACAACAACCGCGATTCATTCTGTTACCTTTCAGGCTTAAAAGACGCACCATTATGAGCTCTACTTCGCTTATAAAATTGGTGATCACGTGTTTACTTATCCAACTAATAATTTTCCAATATTGACTTAGTTTGGGCGAGACGCAAGGTGCGAAAATGAGTGTGAAAATCTGTGCTAACAGAAGGATGCTAGTTGTGCACTATACTTTAAATCTCAAAAGAAAGCGATGACTCCCATGTTAAGAAAGTGTTTGAGCTCTATTTTGGATGTAAAGTTGGCGACCGTTATAAAGGTTGGGCACCTCAAATTTGTTGCACATCTTGCGCAGTCAATCTCAAAGCATGGATTTTTTTGTTCTCAGCCGTCTATGCCGTTTGCTATTCCAATGGCGGGAGCAGAAGGATCACGTTTCAGACTGTTATTTCTTTTTGACATAATTTTTATTATGTTTTGGGCCATTCCTCTAAAAGTAAGAAACTAATTGAATATCCTAATCTTCCATCGGCGCTGAGCTCACTACCACATGATGACAGCCTTCCTGTAGGCCTACCCAATCCTCCGGCTGTTTTGACCATCGACGACGTTGGTGAAACTGTGACAGAGGAAACAGAAGTTTGTATTGATCCCAATTTACAACCACTGCAGTGCCGTGAGCCTCATTTGATAACTCTATCCAGTCAGCAGGCACGAGTCTAGGACAATTCCCCCGGACAATTCCCTTCGGTCAATTCCCCCTGCCAATTCCTCCCCGGACAATTCCCCGGGCGTTTCAATAGGACAATTCTTTCGGAATAATTTCCCCTACATATATATATATAATAATTATTATAAAATAATTACATATATTTTATATTATTATATAACTATATTTGTGCATATAAATTATATAATATATAATTAAATTAATATAATTAATTATATTAATATAAATAATATATATTATGGGGCGCGGTGGTGTAGACTGTAGAGGTATGTTCGGTGCCTTGCAACCGGAGGGTTGCGGGTTCGAATCCATCTCAAGGGGGTATATTTGGTGCCTTGCAGCCGGAGGGTTGCGGGTTCGAATCTACCTCAAGTCGCCGCGTAGGGACCCTGGGCAAGTCCTTCACTCGCAATTGCTCATGCGCTTCGGCGTGAAACTCCGATTCAGTGTCCGCGCAGTAGTCGGGAGCGCCTCTGAGTAGAAATCTAGAAGGGGCGCTATATAAATATCTGAAATGAATATTATAATTCAATTTATAATTAATAATATATGTAATAACATTATATTTAAATTATTATTATATAATAATTTTTGTAATTAATCAATAACAATATAATTAATTATTATAAAATTATATGATATTAATAATATTAACATATATTTTTATATATTATTAAATATTAAAATAATTATATAAAAACCTATGTATAATGTGTATAATTATATTATATACAGGGTGGGCCAAAAAAAAGTAACCCCCTAGGCATTTTTGCTAATATTTCGGCCAAAAGTAAGAATTTTTAAATCACGCTTTACAGGCTTATAGGTAATTCTTACCTACGTATAATGGCCAAATTTCACCAAAGAATTTCAAACAGAACAAAAGTTATATCACTTTTAGTGAGGTCACCCACTGTTTTTTGATGGTTCAAAAACGTAACGCAACAAAAAGCAACAAAAACGATTTTACTAAGTCACTTCTCAAATAATTGTTATCAAACAAACTTGATATTGCCAGATACATATTATTATTATTTAGAAAAGAAACGGGGTACCAGCGTAGCTGCACGTCACTATGACGTCACTTAGCAAGAAGACGATCAAGTTGGTAAATAACGAATTTTTCAGATTAATAATTTTTTTATTGAAACAATTAAATTGAAATTTCTAAAAAATCAAGATGGGCAAGGTGTCAATGACAGACAAAATGCGTATGCAGACACTTCATGAGCCAGGTCTTTGAGCTAAAGCTCTAATCGCCGTTTCCTCTGATAAACAGTGGAAGCTGAGTTGGCCTACCGTTAAAAATATGCAACCGCATATGATGAAAGGGGATCGGCTCTGGAACGTCGTAAAGGCAGCGGAAGGCAGAAATCTTCCGCACTCCAACAAATGGATAATCACGTATTAAAAGGGAGCTATGCTGGAGAAATACCACAACCTGCGACCAAAGACAAAAACGATAAGAGAATTGAAGGTCGCATTGAAGTTGATGTGGGAAGATTTACCTCTGGAATCCATCAACAAAGACATCAAAAGTTCAAAACTATCCAAAAAACTCAGAACATGTATGGGTACTGGTGGTGGACACATTGAACTCAAGTTGTGAAACAATAATCAAGTTTGTTTGATAACAATTATTTGAGAAGTGACTTAGTAAAATCGTTTTTTGTTGCTGTTACGTTTTTGAACCATCAAAAAACAGTGGGTGGACCTCACTAAAAGTGATATAACTTTTGTTCTGTTTGAAATTCTTTGGTGAAATTTGGCCATTATACGTAGATATGAATTACCTTTAAGCCTGTAAAGCGTGATTTAAAAATTCTTACTTTTGGCCGAAATATTAGCAAAAATGCCTAGGGGGTTATTTTTTTTTGGCCCACCCTGTATATAATTTAATAATTATATATTATATAATAATTATATAATTGTAATAATTAATATAATATATTAATATTATATATTATACATATAATTATAATAAATAATTAATATACTTATTTGTGATATTAATTATT
Source organism: Aporrectodea caliginosa (assembly GCA_020284085.1). Taxonomy (NCBI): domain Eukaryota; kingdom Metazoa; phylum Annelida; class Clitellata; order Crassiclitellata; family Lumbricidae; genus Aporrectodea; species Aporrectodea caliginosa. Next base: position 203,830 of record JACEVL010000294.1, on the reverse strand, counting down.
ATTACATATTATATATTATTTTAATAATTATATTACTATATTAATTAATTATATTATAGTTATAATTAATAATTATAATTAAAATTATAATTATAATTAATTATAATGTTATATATTATTAATTATAATTATAATTATGATAATATCATAATTATAATCATAATTATTAATATATAATATTATAATTAAGATAATTATAATTTTTATTATTATATATTATTAATATATATTATTAATAATATATAATAATATATTATATTATTATATATTATTAATAATATATAATATTTAATATAAATATTATTTATATTAATATAATTAATTATATTAATTTAATTATATATTATATAATTTATATGCACAAATATAATTATATAATAATATAAAATATATGTAATTATTTTTTAATAATTATTATATATATATGTAGGGGGAATTGTCCGGGGGAATTGTCCTATTGAAACGCCCGGGGGAATTGTCCGGGGGGAATTGGCAGGGGGGAATTGACCGGGGGGAATTGTCCGAGGGGGAATTGTCCGGAACCCAGCAGGCACAACTGTCAACATGAGATAAACATGAGATAAAAGAATTAATGAACCAGCCAGGGACTTAAATTCGTGAAAGGCTCAAGCGGAAATGGTGGGCTCTCGGCTTCAGGGATGGAATCTGCTGGCAAAAGAAACTAATTATATAAAGCTGTTACTGTCATCTAACCAGCACAGTAGGCATAACTGGAATCTGTGTGGTGATTTGAAATTTGTAGCACTTTTTCAGCTTAATGTTCGATGCAGCTAGGGTATACAAAGTATTGTTGTTTCATTTGTGAGTGGGACAGTCGTGCAAAAGATTCCCACTACCCTAAAAAAAACTCTAAAGACATGCAGCTATATCAACATGAAACAAGGATTTTCGTTATTGTTCACGGCAGTCAAATATGTCGGTGGTCCTTGCAGTTATTGCAAGTTACTCCCATTGTTTTGTGCGAATGCTTCCTGTAAACTGGCTTCTCACTTCATCTTCAGTAGCTGTTTCAGCTAATATAAGTTCTAAATCTGTAACTGTTGACAAATGTTTATGTAGAAATATCGGTTTACGTTGTGATGCTGCATTCAGCTATTTTCACACAGATAACGCGTATTAAGCTTATTATATATTTTGATCACTTCCAGTGTTCAAAAGACAAGTAAGTAAGCAAGCAAAATTAATGAAGCCCTGCATTCCCTATCAAGAATGGCAGGCCTATAATTATTTGTTTCTCTTTTAGGAAGAATATTGAATACGCTATGGTCGAAAAACTAAAAGGGGTGGTATCCACCCCTCTCTGATACCTCGGGTATATCGGGTAGGCCTATAACTTTTGAACGGCGTGAGATACCACCATGATGTTTACCTCAAAATGTGCGAAAATTATCCTGCTACAGCTACCTAAAATGTAAAAAATTATATTCCATATGAAACAAGTTTGTTATGCATAAAAACGTAGGGGTGGTGGTGGTAGCCACGGCCCTTGGTGGCCCAAGGGCTGACTGTCTTTTTGTTTAGTCGTTCGATCGATTGATTACTGCTAAAGACTTCCTTCAAACCTCTACACGTAACGTAGCAAACTGTTATCAGTTTCACACACAGCCTTAGACCACGTTGCACTGCTGTATAATAATTTTTTTTCACTTACTTCTAGGCAATAATGTGTACGTTTGCAATGTTCATGTCGTGGTCAATTTAATTGACACGAGCTTTGTCATTAAATGAATGTTTGGATATGGGTAAACTAGTCACTTGTAGGTTTGTGAGTTGTCCTAAGATTGAGAAAAGAGAGTGTTAAATTTTAACATCGCTTTGTTCTATTAGATTCACATAATAATAGGTTCTGCAATTCTCAAGATGACATGAACAACACTCAAGATGAAATAATACTAAACAAATCCTTCCAACCATGATCATAGAGATATTCGAGTAGTAGACGAACTAAATACGATGCTCGGTTATTTATTTCGGATCTGTATCTACTGTCAGCTTGGAGCTTCAGGCGTAGGCCCTAGTGTTATTCGTTCCTCGGTCTGATGTTGTCTGTTTCCTCCGGATGAGCTCCTGTCTCTGTTTCGTCTCTCTATCTAGTCTGTCTCTCTGGCTTAAGTCGGGCCTGTTTAACAGGGATAAGATTCTGGATAATGGCCATCAAGTAGTAATCTAAGACTTGGGATTTCCATGTGGAAGGCGGAGCTTACACCTAACGAAATCCGTTCAATGCTTACGTGTGCCAATGACCTTAGACACTACTATTGACCTTATAGGCTATCATAGAAGTTGGTATACAAGTCATGAGCCAATCAGTTGATGTTTTACTTATTATAACATGATGCTTAAGGACGCCTCATCAAGAGATTGACATCTGATATTATATAGACTATATAATTATCTAAGCTGTAGCTGTCTTTCCTAGGATAACTCATTTAACCCTTGGGCTACCGAGGGGGGGTGGTTGCCACCCCCCTACGTTTTTATGCATAACATTTTTTTTCATATGGAATATAATTTTTGCAATTTAGATAGCTGTAGCAGATACATTGGCGCACATTTTGAGGTAAACATCATGGTGGTAGCCCACGCTATTCAAAAGTTATATCCGATATACCCGAGACACCAGAAGGGGGTGGAATCGGTGGATACCACCCCACCCTAGATTTTCGACTATATCTTATCCGTCATTTAATATTAAGAGACACAAATTATACCATTCTATAGAGGGAATGTGGGGCTACATTTGCATACTTAAATGTTTGTCTTATGAATACCGGAAGTGATCAAAATAAAATATAATACGTGTAACATGCGTGAAAATGGCTAAATGCAAGGACTCCCTCTTAGTTTTTTTTTGTCTGTAGCGTATTCATTTTGCTTCCTAGAAGAGAAACAAATAAACCATTAATTAGAGGGAATGTAGGGCTTCCTTTTCATACTTATAGGTTTGTCTTTTGAAAACCGGAAGTGATCAAAATAAATAATAATACGCGTAATCTGTGTGAAAATGGCTGAATGTAGCATTGTACATGTATGCACGCATACATGCAGGCGCGGATTTAGAGGGGGGCGGAGCCGGCGTACGCCCCCCCTAAACCTGCAGCAAATGTTCTCAAACTAAACTGACCTAAAACTAATATAACTGCAATTTGGGAATAGGATGTTTGAAGTAGCTGGACCGGCAGAATGGAGCTCTCTTACCGGAGCTCTCTTACCTACTTACCTGAGTTGCTAGCAGACGTTGCCCACGTGACCAATGACTTTTGCCGTGACGTCATTCACAAAGTTCATGTACAGACAAAATTTACGTAAATAGAAATTGGTCAATTTAAAAATATGTCGAGTGGTCCGCCGTCAAAACGGCTTAAACAAGCAGTTTTATCATTCGCGAATAAGCCGACTGCCGTTGGTAAGACATAGGCCTATCTTAGGCCTAAATCTCAAAAGATGGCATATGATTATAATTTTGAAATTCGTCGTGCTGATTCTAGCCGCCGAAAGCGTTCAGCTGCCGATATTATGGACAAATGCAAATCAAGGATATAGAACTAGGCCTACTCATATAATCATTCTCTTAACGCTCAGTGGCGTGCGGTCCATGGATGAGGCGCATGATCCATCCCTTGCTTATTGAATCTATTTTTATACAAATACTAGTGTATTCAATTTCTATCATTACTATGTTAATTATCGTATGATAAATTGGCATCGACTATATTATTTTTAGTTGGGGGCAGCCAGGGCCGCCGAAAGGGGGAGGGGCAAATTCCCAGGGGCCCGGCGGTGTGAGGGGGCCCGGAGTGCCCGGGGAAAAAGTAAACAATGTAAGAAGTTTAACAAATACGAAGACATTCTGCATGTAGAATTGCGAGTTTGAAAATTATTATTATTATACATTTATCAATGATATTGCAATATTTCAGCATTTGCACCAGAACATTTACCATTTCAGAACAACATAGTGTCATTAAATCCCAAAGAAGATGGCAATTGTCTATTTTCATCAATTTCTGACCAAATGAAGCTATGTCTCTGCAAAAACATAAGTCCAGCTACAATAAGAAGTGACATCGTTCAGTATCTTTGGGACCGACGTGATAGTCTTACCTTGTTGGATGGCACTACAGTACATCTGTCTGAAAAAGTTTCACATGGCGATGTTGAGTCTTACCTTCATGAAATGGCACAGCCAGGTACTTTTGGTGACCACATAATGATACTAGGAGCCTGCTGCCTGTACCTTGTTCAGTTCACAATATTGTCTTCACTTGGCGACAATGCCACAGCTGTTGTGGCTCCTAATGAGAGTAGCACCATCATGCCTGACTTGCCAATGTTGCTACTTGGACATATTGCAGAAGGCAAAGGAGACCATTTTATTGTTTGTCCACAAGGACATCAAGTTAGACATTGATGACATTATCAATGCCTACGCCAGAAAGCATCCAAGGAGAATGACACTGCTTAATCCACTGGCATGTGACACTTAATTATTTTCTTTTTGGATCAAGGGTTGCATGATCAAAACCGATAACTGATTTATAATCGTTTCACTGTTAACCTTCAGTGGAGACCAGTTGTTTTATATGAGAAACTATATATTTTTTTAAAGTTCCATAACATTTTCTATAAAAAGGATCATTATAGTTTTGCGTGATCTAATTTCAAATATATATATATATATATATACTCTTATACGAGACCGATATGCCAGACCTTATGGGAATATTACCCGTGTAAACCAGACCGGTTTTGGGAAAGCCAGACCGGCCTCGGTCGGGGTTACCCAATAGGGCTCAAATGCCTTAAAATGTCTTGAAACGTATGCAAAAACACTTTTGGTAACCCAGACCGGTCTTAGTATGACGGTCACTTATATTGTCCCGACCGGCGAAACTCCATTGTAATATTTCCCGCGTCTGTCATAAACTCTGCTCTGGTCTGGCCTCGCCGTCGCATATTTTTTGTATATTTGGCCCTCTGGCGACAAAATTTCCGCCCATCTGATTGGCTGAAGTTGTTGCCTTCGGTGTTTCATGAAGGCAAACGATATATCTGGGAAAGGTAACTAAAAGCTGTCAATATATCGCATGTAATTAAATATAATTGATTAGTTTTAATTTTAAAACATGATTGATTATTTGCATGTACGAATTTATAGTGACTTTTACGCAGAAAGCGTAAAACGATACGACCTACGAGTCTGTTCTATTTATGGCGCCCGGTATTCCCATTACGTCATTAATTATTTGCATGGCGGAGTTGTTTACGATCGCTTCGAAATAAATTAATCGTTTTCCAGCAATATTATTATTATTATTATTATTATTATATTCGTTTTATTTGAAACAAAACTGATAGACACACCGCTATCAGGTACATTGCAGTTTAACAAAAGTTACGAATGAATGCTAAGCAAGATTGTATCATATATAACGAGTAGCCAATGTTAGAGCGACAATAAGGCAACAAATTGTTATAAACTATTGCCTGATGAATTGTTAAGTTAATTGAGAGTAATGAGGGAGGAGATTTATGAGCATTAGTGGTCAGAGGATGGCTTTTTAAACAGGACTCGTGAGATAAAAAGTTTATCATCTTTAGTGGGTAGTACAAAGTTGTGAGGGCGTGGTCTCATTTTGTAATGACGATCAATAATCGGAGGAAAGAGCGGCCGAAGAACATGGAAGTCGTTTCTGGAAACAGCGGCCAGAAGGCGATCATCAGCCTGGTCCGCCATTTCAGCAGCAGTTGGCGAGTCTTCACTCAGGTACCCTGATCGGCGGCACCTTGCCAAAAGACGCTCGATCCTGACCCGATCCATGAAGGTTGTAAAGCCCCACCAGGCAGGGGCAGCGTACATCATCCTGGAGACTGTAGTAGCTCTAGTCACTTCATGTAGAACTTCAGGTGGTAATCCATGTGCCCTTAACGTTCTTAAGGCATGAAGAGACCCGGCACAGGAGGAAAGTGTGGCGTCTACATGAGTAGTGACTCGAAGATCAGAGTTCAGGGTAACTCCAAGTATGTTAATAGATGTTACTCTTTCCATTCCCACAAGCAACTCTGGGACTCTCACATCCCTACGACGAGATATTATCATTTCTCTTGATTTTTGTGAATTCAGTCGGAGATTGTTACGCGATGCCCAGCTCTTAACGGAGGCAAGTTCTTGACTGATCGTTTCCCGCATCGAAGAACCAATTAGTAGATACGTGTCGTCTGCGTATTTTACCATGTGATTCTCAGGGTGAATCGGCTGAAGATCGGAAGCGTTAACGATATAAGACGAAGGCCCAATCCCGGATCCCTGTACGTTGCTAGCGTTGATAGTCCGCCGCAAGGACAAAACCCCCTGGAACTTAGTCACATGCCCTCTGTCCTTGAAAAAGTTTAATAGCCAATTGTAGACAAAGTCTGGAATGTCAAGATATGAAAGCTTCAGGGAAAGGGTTGAGTGACGTACCATGTCGAAAGCTTTTGAAAAATCAAGCGAAATTAGGGACACGTAATTGTTTATGACACAAAAGGTTCGGAAACAAAAATAAAATTTATTTCCCGTTATATAAAATTAATTGCAAACTTTGAACACTGCAATATAATAAATTAAAACATAATCGTATTTGAAAGTAATTGATGTCATGCAGTTCGTGTAACTGCACTGTATATATATAAACTTATATAGGATTGTCACGAAGGTATCCCAGACACTTAGGTTACTGACCGACAGAAGCTAGACCACAACGGAACATTGCAGTGTTATGCCAGACCTTATACATAGCTGGGGCACTGTTAATGGAGCCTCACAGTTGAGCTTTTACAGGTGTTCAATGTAACTGATTTGAATGGACAAATTGTTGTGTATGAATTGTGCATACAATTCATGCCTCCCAGTTGATTGTGTATACAATTGTGCATACAATTCATGCACACACTAAATTGGTAAGTAAGCCGAGTTTAAGTAGTCACATTATATAAACACTACTAGAGGAACATACAATTTAGTATTGTTGACCCAGGAATTCTTGAATGAATTCTTACTATAGAACAGATTAAAGCAAATTACGTGCTACACAGCCATATGATTGCCACTGTAAAAAGATATTAGTGTATAGCAATGAGAATAATGCTAAATCTTATGTCTCAACTTTGCTTTTCATAAATTATAAATGGTATGGCATGAAATGAACATCCGCCCATTTCAATTCTAGGTTAAATCGTAAGTTACCTAATCGTCTGGGTGTTTGTCCATACTAAAGATCCTGTATATATACATGTAGTATATGTGTTACAAGTAAACTAGTTACTTCAGTGAATTTTTTTATGTTACAGTTGATCGCTTCCTTTCTGATGCTGGAGTACATTAAGATCAGGGAGTCATCTCTACCTCAGTTGAAGTTGTTCATTTTTCGATTATAGTGAAAAAAGACGAATAAAAGTTGACTGCAATGACAGAGTACATTAGATTACTGTAGTTATTTCTCAAACTAATGCACAGTTCCGGCATTGTTGTCAGTACGGTTAACATGATATTACAACAGTTGAATACATTGTATAAGGTGTTGTTCTAACTATTACATGGATACGGCATTATAGCACTTAAACAATTTTCTATAAGAATTTCACTATAATTTTAAATATTAAATCGGTTATCTTTAATGACTTTAGATTATTTAAACTATATAAATAGTGTTTGATGTCTATAGAACACTTTAGCATTAGTGACATAACATGAGATTCATGTACTCTTAAATTTGATGCAGTATACAAGAAGGAACAAATTGCATGCCACATTGTGCTACAGTAAACATATAACAATGGAAATAATGCAAATTCATTCTAGCATAATATTAGCCTACATTATAAATTATATATAGGTGTGGCATAAAAGGGTTATCTACATATATATGGTGTTTTCCATCCTAAAAAGCCTGTATATACAGATAAATTGTTACAAGTATACTAATTACACCAGAAAATTCTGCAACATTACAGTTGGTCGTTTCCTTTCTTATCCTGAAGTACATTGGAATCATGCAATTGTCACAGCCACTATTAAGTGAAAGTTCTGTATCTCTGCACTGTATTAACAAAATATGAAATATAATTGATACAGGGGTTCATCATATTTAGGTGTTTTAGATATTACACGGATACAACATTGTAGACAATACTGCTTGAGAAATTTTATATAAATATTTAACTACATATCACGGGTTACCTTGGTAACCAAATGGACTTTATTATTTAATGAAACTATATAGATAGTATTAGGTAACATAGAACAATTTAGTATTGCTTGAGTACCTTAATATCCATTCATTTTTGAATGTGTAACATGATACCATGCAATATAAAAAGGTTTATATTCCTCACGGCCATATGATTGCAGCACAAAACACACATTAGTGCATACGAATGAAATTAAAGCAAATTTCATTTTATCATTCTTCTTCATAGATTGTATATTTGCGTCTGGCTTACTAAGGTCGTCTACCTATTTCAGGTCTGGGTTATATAGGTCTGTAACCTAAAAGTCTGGGAAAACCAGTTGCCCATCCTATATTACCTGTATATTTGGTAAATATGATTTGGAAGAATACTAGTTACACTTGGATGTAATTGCGATAATAGTAGCCTAACTTAGGTGACCCTAGCTAGCGGGACTATTGTCCTTCGGGGTTCCTCTGTTTGTGGCTAGTTATGAAAAATAATCTTGCTGCTACTGTGTTGTGATGCGAACAATGGAAAATAATCATGTTACCTTTGCTTCACTTTAATGGCTTCAATAAAAGAATTGAATTAAATTGAATTGGAGGGTTGTATCCGCATCTATTATTATTTCAGTTTGTTTTTTAAATATTTTTCTCATAAAGTCTAAGGCAGTTAGGGTCCAGACTGCTCTGCCGAGGTCCCAAATTCTGTCGGCAGTCCTGTGAGGGACGAGCAACAAGCTGCAACGGCGCTCGTTTTCTGTTGCTGGCCCTAGGACTGGAATGGCTGTTGCGCTCATCTAGTGAATAGAGTTCACACGGTCACACCATTATTCTTTCATAACTTAACGACTGTCTTATTTAGCCGTGGCTGGACTATAGGAGCGCTTCTGAGTCGATCACCTTGAAAGGGCTATAAGAAAACTAATAATACTATCAATAGTAATAATAACTGAACTGAGATAGGCCTACTAAATTAGTACTATATAATATGCAGCTATACGAATACGATACAAAAAATACGCTGTACACAAAAGCTCGAGGTCGATCGCGCACCGATCGCCTACTCAATAGCGCGATCGATTTTCAAATCGCTTTCTATTTTCAAATGAGGCCTTGGTGGGTGTTGACCAGGTCTGCGGGTAGAGCATTTTTGCTACCCGACCCGTACCCGTAACACAGGACCGTTACCCGTACCCGTACCCGACCCGTACTCAAAATTACTACCCAACCCGACCCGTACCCGCGGGTATACCCGTACCCGTACCGTACAAGCCACATAATTAATAGGCATTCCCATAATCCGAGCCCACCAGTCCAATGGTCTTACAAAGCATGTGATAGTAATAATAGTCTGACGATCATGGTGATGATCACAATAATAGTAGTAAACACAATAATAATAATAATAATAATAATAATAATAATAATAATAATAATAATAATAATAATAATAATAATAATAATAATAATAATAATAATAATAATAATAATAATAGCCAATAATAATAATAATAATAATAATATTAATAATACAATAATTTGTTTCGGGGACCCAGCACGCCTCTTTCAGCATCTTTCAATTTGCACACAACGATTCAGCTTTTCGTTGCTCGTTTACACATTTGACCGGTGAAGATGACCTTTAACTCCAGAACGACAAAACATTTCCGATATCTATAGTTTGTGAGAGCCTAAAGGATTACACTTTACTCCAGGGCGATTAAAGAAAAATAAAAATAACTTTTATTCAGCCAGCCATAACACGGGAGTTTGGAACAAAACACCGCTATTTGAATAGTTTATTTCTCAGAGGGAAAGGGGTGACAGACTTGGTGTTTCAACTATTCCTAGCCTCAACTATACTAACTGCATCAACCTGTTTTAAAGAAAACATGGCTGCTGAAACTGGTTCTCAGCCACCTAGGCAGGTTCAACTGTCCGACGTCGCCATTCAACTCGATCGCTGTTGGACCTCTTCTTTGAGATTTCGTTATCCATCTGCCAATCCAGCATCATCTGTCTTAGTCTTCCTTTTCTTCGTCTTCCTTCCATTCTCCCGTAGATGACCGTTCTTAGTAATGAGTATCCTCTCAGTGTGTGTCGGATCCAGTTCTTTTGCTTCTCTCTCTTACTGTGTGAATCTAGACTCTTTTAAACTTCTCCAGTCGTTCCCATCACTTCTTCGTTTGTTTTATGTTCCGTCCAGCTGATTTTCTCCGTTCTTCTCCATGTCTACATGTTGAAAGATACCAGTATTTTCATACCCTCTCTTCTCATGGTCGATATCTCTTATCAGTACAGCACCACACTCCATATCAGTTTCTTTATCACCCGTTTCTGCAGATACCGGTTTAATTTTCCACTCAGTAGTAGTTTTCTTAATACCCATAACCACTCTTATTTGACTAAGTTCACATAATCAGGAGAACAAATAAAAGCTAAAACTGAGTTGGGTTACAAAGATTTGAGTTGCGAAGAAAGGCTGAAATGGTATAGACCAAAATATACTCGACTAACAGTACCTTCACATATTTTTCACAATTCAACCACCTGCTTTTCCCGATCATCATCCTATCTCACTCTCTCCCTTTCCCCGTCACTACTCGCCTCAAGTTCTCCGACCGATCACTATCGCACACTACATCTCGACTCTAGAACGAACTTCCCTCTCATTCCGCATAGTCTCAGTTCCTTCACAAATACTTCCACTCACCCACAGTCATCTGTCTCAGGCTCTTCTTCTCATCATTCATCATCCCACTCCAAGCTGGACTCAACTCTTCAAGAATTCCTACCCTAATCCATTCGATCATCCACCTTCCAAATTTTCTCATCCTCAGCCAAACCCGCCTTGGCAGCCTCCCCTCTCTGAACTCTCTGGCAACCGGACTCGGACACCTTCGCTATAATTATTATGAAAACACGTGTACAAGTTAGGATGCAATATTGAGCAGTTTAGAACACTTTTAGGGAAGATTTCTATATTATGAAATCTCGATTAATTTTCACCAATTGTAAATCTTCTGAACCACTTAAACTTTTGTTATTATACGCTATGATTTGCTACGTTATGTCGTGCTATGTTACGTTATGCTATGTAATGTCATTGTATGATACGTTATGCTATGTAATGTCATTGTATGTTACGTTATGCTATGTAATGTCATTGTATGTTACGTTATGCTATGTCATTGTATGTTACGTTGTGCTATGTTATGTCATTGTATGTTACGTTATGCTATGTAATGTCATTGTATGTTACGTTATGCTATGTAATGTCATTGTATGTTACGTTATGCTATGTCATTGTATGTTACGTTGTGCTATGTTATGTCATTGTATGTTACGTTATGCTATGTAATGTCATTGTATGTTACGTTATGCTATGTAATGTCATTGTATGTTACGTTATGCTATGTCATTGTATGTTACGTTGTGCTATGTTATGTCATTGTATGTTACGTTATGCTATGTAATGTCATTGTATGTTACGTTATGCTATGCTATGTCATTGTAGGCTATGTTACGTTATGCTATGCTATGTCATTGTATGTTACGTTGTGCTATGTTATGTCATTGTATGTTACGTTACCATTATGGTTATAAGTGGTGATGATACTGTAGAATGGAAACGTTGGATCCCAGTCAAGAGAATAGTCTCTCATAGTCATATACGTGTTCTTACTTTTTCATGTAATCACACTGCGGTTTGTCAGTTGGTATTAATTAAAATTAACGAATTTATTTATTTACATAACAAACAGATGTAGGCTACTGAGCAAATTTTCAGAGTAATTCATGCCCAGTCACTTGCACTTTAGAGCTTTATGCATTTGTCTTACAGGTCATTGTGATAATTAGCTTTTGCTAATTATTGCCTGTTACCCGTAATTGGCAATGAGACCCTTGAGGCCTTCTTTTAGGCACTTTGGAGTGTATGGCAGGCAATATCCGTTGTGGGCGCTGCTATTGGATATAAATATAAATTAGGTGACGGGTGCATTGGGGTGGTCCATAAAATAAAAGTCAAGCTAGAAACCAAGACACTCTACACATTTGTTTACACTTGTCATTTGTATTATTCCGGGAAAATTTCAGCTTCCTACTCCCACTGGAAGATGGTGCTCAATGACGTCAACTTTGAACATAGTCGTCGTTACGTAGAAGCATAGGCCTAATGTGTTACAAATTGTGATTACCTTGACAACCTTCTTACGCAATTATGCAGTTTAGTTCTCCTACTTTCTTTTTATATTTAGAACTCAGTACACAGTTCTTATTACAGATCTTGTCATCTATTTCCTGTTTATACACAGACAAATAGCTTAAATGTATTTCCATTGATATATGTATAAAACATAGGCCTACTGTTCATAAGCACACAATTTCAGAATTCATATAAAATTATTTGATTGCATTTAATCAGCATTCTGCAGCTATTCATACATTCATACATATATTCAAAGATACCTGTATGCATGCATGCATGCATACATACATACATACTTACAAGCATACCTACTGATGCTTACTTTCATACATACATTCATTCATTCATACATGCATACATACATGCATGTTTTAAAACGTGCATAAAGACATACATGCATACATGCATGCATACATACTTGCGTGCATACATAGAAAACTAAAACAGTACATGCTGAGTCAGTAATAGCTGAATTTATACCAGAGTGTGCTTTGTGGTTCACTTGAATGGTAAAATCTTTATTGATATTTCTTGAATCGAAGGCATAGACCGCCTAACAGCGCTTGTTTCTGTATGTGGCAAAGATAAGGTACTTTGCATTTTGCAATTGGCTTCTGGAACAGGACGTAACGAAGCCACTGCTATATCAGGGCATATTCTGAGATTTTCTCAACTGCACAGCAAGGACTAATTAGAGAGTCTGGGGCTGCGCCCCCACTGTGATCTAGGGAAAGCCTATGGTCAGAGATGTAGCCCCCAAGCTGAAAAGATGTGGCAATTCATTGATTTAAAACAGTGGATTCTCTTCACTTTTTGGCAATGTTATAGTGCATATTAATATTTCAATTTTATAGCTACCGTACGAACGTTGTGCATATTTTAACGGATTTTGACTACTGGGACCAAGTCTGCAATTGTCTAGGTGCTCTTGGGAGTGTCGTATGCCCCAAGCGGGGTCTGAGGCGAAGCCCCAGTCGACAACGAATCTTAGAGTATTTGCTGCCAAATGGAGCCCGTTTTGGCCACTTTATTTGACCAAATTTGCTTTTTATTATCATACATATCCCTATTTGATTCCTGCATTGACCTGTGAAAAATTATATAATTAGTTCAACCATACCACCAAGATAATTTATAAAAATATTCAGTGACAGACTGAGTGACTGTGACACAATCTTGGATGAGCTACAGCTACAGCAAACAATGATAGCTGTAATTAACTTCAACACAACCAACTTCATTTTCCAATGTGATTTTGATACGACAAACCCAAAATCAAACAACGATTCACGTAGCCGTTTATTCGGTGGTCATGATCATGGCAATTGAAAAGAAAATGGTTAAAATAAGATCACCTGCATTTCAAGACACGGAGGTGTAGGTTATTGAATCAGAGTTTGATACAGCTTTCCCCGAAATCACTTACAAATCGAATCAGAGTTTGATTCAGATTTCACCGAAATTACTGACAAATTGTTAGTGATTTCTGTGAAATCTGTATCAAACTCTGATTCATTAGCCTACACTTCCCTGTCTTGCATGTGAGTGCAGAATATACTTATGAAATCCAAGTCGTTAGCCTAAATTGTTCTGCCATGCAATGCATGTTACATTATCTTACAAGACACTAATATATCTAGCATCTGTGACTAGAATCGATGGATGTCTTCAACATTAAGTTCAATTTCAAACCTACTAGACTACTATTAGGGAAGAGTTCTAAAGAAGGTTCATAATTTAATAATACTATTGTAAGTTAACATTAAAAGTAGAGTATTACCTGGCTGTGACAAATCACCAAAACTACTGGGACAAATCCTAAAACCACTTGGACATTTGTCCCAACAGTTGTACAGTTAAAATATACAAATCTAAAGTAATAAAACAAAGTTGCTTTAATGTAGGTGTGTAAAACCTTTTTAATGGTGAGTCAGTGGCAATTTATTTCCAGGAAGTGGCGGGTCAGGGTGCCGAAGACGCCTGAGCAAAATGGGGTAGGAATCTGGGAGAAGCCAGAGTCTGGGGACTGGCTCAAGAAGCCAGTCCCCATAAACAAATTTGTAATGGTCCGTGGGCCAGCTCTTTGACACCCCTGGTTTAATGGGATATTTACAGTTTCCTGAAGCGAACAGCCAGAATGCAACGACTCTTCGTCACTGTTGCAGAACCAAAAGCATTTTGATCTATAAAGTTAATTATGCCTGACTAAGTATGGAATAGCTTGGGAAGTTGGGAGATGCTACATGCATTTGCGATATTTCTTGTAGGCCTATAAAATTATGTCTGTACAAGTTGCAGTCACAAAAGCTAGTAAGCCCTATGGTCCGACTTACTGTTTCGTTTTAAACATTTTTAAGGTTAAAAACTGACAACCGCAATAACTTTTTGCGTTTAATATCGTTTCACTAATCGTTATTTTGCTTAATTCGGAACCAGCAGCCTGGTATAAATATTCGTCATCCCTCGCCTCGACTATTGCAGCTCTATCCTGTCGGGTCTTCTTTCATTAACACTGCAACCCCTATCCTCAGTTCTACACACCTAATAAATCGTCTTGGTCTTAGAGATCACATCACGCCAACACTGCAACAACTTCACTGGCTTCCCATCCGCTCCAGTATCGCCTTCCAAATCTCTCTCCTCATGACATTGTATCAAATTCACTCTGAAACCTCTTACTCAAACATGGCATCCATGGTCTCACCATGTTCTATTTTCAATAGGGCCTACTAGAGGACTCCGATCGTCCACGCGATAAGATTTTTTTACCGTACTTTGCACAAATCGGAAGTTTGGAAATCGTTCTTTCTCTGTCTCAGGACCCTTAGAACGGAAAAGTCTTCCAACTTTAGTTCCCCAGTGCACATCTCTTGCTCAATTTAAAACAAAATAAAAAACTCATCTATTCACATTGCACTATTAGCCTACTATAGGAATGTAGCGAAACGCACTCTCGGGCAACGAAAGTTGATAGCGGACTTTAACAAGACTTGTTAGAGTTCGCTAGAAACTTTCATATGTATTGTATTGTTTCTTTCTGTATTGTATTGTATTGCATTGTATTTGAACACTTGTTACAGCGCCCCTTCAAGATTCCTATTCAGGGGCGCTCAATTTGTGTAGCCTATCTTATCATTCTTATGCCAGTTGCGCAGTCAAAAGAAGTTTAAAACTTAATCCACTTCCCTTCAACGTGTCTTATACTTTTACCACAAGCTTAATTATTAGATACTTTTGTTGCTTTATACAAATAGGTCTGCAAAATGTAACTGCACAAAATCTGATTTTTAACTGCACAAATTTCTTTCACACTTTGAATCCAGCTGCACGATAGAATCTGCCCTGAAATATCCTGCACCTGAAAATCAACTTTTCTGCATAAAAAACTGAAGAGCAATTCACCAAGTCGTCAAGAGTATTAAGGTAATTCAAGCACATTCGGTAGGTGGCAACATCATAGATGCTTTAAATTGATTATCCATCTCCCCGCTAGTTCCCCGCTTAATACATCACACATGCATCGAAACAAAAACATGATAAGTATCAATATTTAATCGTAAATAGTCTCACAAAATGATGTACAGCTAACCCCTGTGTTATAATTTATATCCAGTTCATCAATCGTGTCTACCAGACACATTTGTGCAGTTAAATTAAACATTTAACAATAAAGTTGTCAAATAGTGGAAAATATAACGAAATACATTACTGTGGCCCTAGTAACTACGGCATAAAATTTCAGTATGATGACCTGCAGCAATCTTACTCTTACAATTTTTTGAGAAGACACCACCTTAGGTACATGCTAAGGCAGCTGAAAGAATGCCCGACCTTTGAATCTTTTAACCGTGGAACCGATCTGGAGTCAAATCAAATCAAATCAAATCAAATTTATTGTCGATGAAAAAGTACATGCATATTTACATCTTGTATGAACATTAAGGTTATGCTGGTAACATATGGAGATCAGTACCAGGCAATGACAAGGGAGAACACAGATATGCATAGAATATTCTAGAGTCTAAGATCGACACATGGGGAGAAGAAGCACAATAGGCTTATCTAGTCGTCCCCAGGTAGTAGTAATACATGGTATTACAACAAGGTGAACAAGGATCAACATAGTGGCTAGTCTGAAGTCAAAGGTACTGATAGAATTATATTATTTGAGCATTAGAAGATGCAGTTTAAATGCCCGCTTAAAAGAGTTCAGAGAAGTTAGGGAGCGGATACTAGGGTCGATAGAGTCTACACCTACCTATGGAGTTTGTTTTGACTGAGCGCTTGCAAATAATCTATGTTTCATAATTATTATTATTATGAGGCCTATTATTATGAAGCATTATACAAGACACACACGGAAGTCTTTTATGTTTCCGTTCTGCTACCCAATTGCATAAAAGACTTCAGTGTGTCTTGTATATGTTTCATAATAATAATAATAATAATTATGAAACATATACAAGACACTCTGATGTCTTTAATTATTATTATTACCAGTGAAATTAAAAGTTAAGGCAGCTTAGAGAATGTGGTTTTCGTGTTCATAAAAGTAAATCATTGGGAATTTTTCCTTTTATAAACCCGAACGCAAAATTGCAATGCTATGCTAAGGGAAATGCCAGCGTCAATTTCCAAGCTATAGGCATTTGTCGTGTATGATAGGCGGAAGATATGTACAATGAACATAAAAGAATGTGCACTGTGCAGTGTGCACACTGTGCAGTTACACGCTTGGCAGCGTGCATAGGCTGCAAACGTGAGCGGTGTGCAAAGGATGGCCGTGTTCAACCATTGCGAAGATGGCCGTGTTCAACCATCCGAATACCCCAACCACATAATTTATAGTAGTATTATGTTCCCCCAAAACCCAGTGTAAATTTCCGTGAAAGACTGTGGCGTACACGATCGCAACATATAACTTAACATAGTTCAACAGTTTTTCTTGAAAATCGTTAGTAAATGCATTTCAGTTAATAATTATTGCAGGTGGGTCTATTTGAATTTCGTGCATTCGTTTTCTCATTAGTGTTTGCTGGCATAGATAGGCCCACCAGATAAACATTAAATTTTGTTAGGCGTTTGCATAATGTTTTTTTTTACTTTCACGAACATTGAAGAAGTAATGGCGGTGGCAGATCAGTTATTTCTTACTAAATTAATCTAAAGAAAAATATACAACAGCGTGACGCTCAACATACTACATGCATGGGCGCCAGCACATTGGGGCAAGGAGGGGCACTTGCCCCCCTGGATTTTGAATCAATGTATGTAAAATTAAGAATATTAGTAATTTATATATTCTAACATTTCGTTGCTTTATTGGTGACTTATACAAATCGTACACTGAGGTAAAGACACTGGGTCATCAGTTAAACAGCATGACATTTATTTATTATAGCATGTAGTGACGGATGGTGTGGCACCACTGACTACATGGCGACGCTAATTACGGGTGTATTCCATGTCTGGTCCGTGTAGGGTTGCGTGAGGGCGATTGGGAGCACAAAGGTATGAGTATTTAAGTATGAGTATTCAAGGAGAACTTTGAACGTAAGCATACTATTAGGCATATACACTTGTATATATGAGACATCAATGGCACACATTTTTGGGTGAAATCCAGCTTGATATTTTGACACTTCAATCGTATCGTATCTTAACTGGACTTCTATAAAGCGCCTTTCGTCGTTTGGCCTATTCCAGTGCAGAAGCTCCGGGGACAGAGAAACGACTTCAGGGTCCGATTAGCCGAGGATGAGACCCCAGACATGAGCTTAGACCGCATAGTTGGGGGAAGGTCGAAAGGTTCCATGGACTTGGCATTAATGTGCTGATAGGATAGGACAAATTAGGATGGAGATAGACGTGTCTGTTGGCTATTAGTGGCTGGTTGCTGTTGTGACTTCTGAGACTTTGGAACGGGACGCAGAGCAGTGTGATTCTCCTTACAGATTTTATTTTAGTCATAGTTACAGTTATAGTCAATGGTTTATTATTTTAGTTATAGTTATAGTTATAGTTAGTATTGTTTTTAGCTATAGTTTTAGTTAATGGATTTTTATTTTAGTTGATTTTAGTTACTACTACGTTACAATAATTAAGGCTATTGTGCGTATTAACACGCTGTTTCACAATTTGCTCAGAACTTTGAAAGCCTTTGAAGTATGGGTGCATTCAGCTTCATGAATACACGAGTTTCCAAAGTAACTGACAAAATAATTGCATAATAAAAATATCGCATTTTTCGTTCTTATTTATGTTGAATCGTCCATAATGCACTTCCTGTTTTTATTTTTGTATTAACGAAAATAAAGATGAATTTTCGTTTTTGTTATTTTCGTTATAGTTATAGTTAATGATATTACTGAAGCGTGCGTGGCGCCCTCTAGCGAACGCGCGCACTGTCGGGAAGATTCATCGGTCAGGGTCCCAAGATAAAGTCCTGAGTTCAAATCCAAGGAAGGTCTTTCTAAACTAAAACCACCAGAGTCTCTCAACTTCACCAAGGATGGGGCCGCGGCTATGTCCCCTGCTTCTCGATCTGAGGCGGTATTATAAATAATAGCGGGGTCCTCATCTCCACCGACAGTTTGATTCTTCTTTAGGTGAGATCTTAATTCATCTAGTTTGTTCTCGAAATGATCATTTCTTTGCACCTCTTTCCGGAATTGTTCATTACTATCTGTTTGATATTTTATGAACCTATCCAATGACTCCTCAACTTGCTGTTGCCGGTTAGTAAAACTACTCAAGAAACTCTCCTGACGCTGTAGAAGTTGATTTAAAACATCTTCAAAATTAATTGGATTAGGCGTTGATCTGTTAACATTCTCTATGGAATTTCCACGGATTAAAGTTTCCTGTGATTCACCCTTATCTTGTTCTTCTATTTCAGATTCGTCTTGAGAGGTATTCTGAGCATTGGAATCGCCTAACGAGTCTTCAGACATGTTTGAAAATATTTATTGTGTCAATAAAATTCAACTAAAGAAGTTGTCAGATCGTTGTAACTAAATTACAATTACAGACTCTTGTCTTATCTTCCAAACGCCACGTATAAGTTGTAATTATCGACGAGTGTTCTCTAAATTATCGAGATCAATGAAGTCTATCAACTTAGTTTGATTTATTTTTGTAGTCTAATTTATCGCACGAGCAGTCTAATTTATACTATGTACGATCAACCCTTAACGTCTAACTGGAGATCAATTGCACAAATTAGCAAAGGTTTACTTCCCTCTTTTAATTAGATATCTCCCCTGGAAAATTTCCACTGCGCCAAGAACTGTTGAGGTCATCACCGATCCAGACACTCGGAGACAAAAATATCAAGTTTTCGATAGAAGACGAATTAATTTCACGATAATAACTTCCCGGCCCAATCACCAAATGATTGACCACAAATGGACAAACAATTCGAAGAGACACTTCGAATTTTCCACGATTAAATCCAAAATTTCTCTCTTGAAATTAGCAAATCAACCAACACCATCGACAACTTTCGGTCTTCTCCCTCTCAAAAGAGTCGGGTGATATCCACTAACCAATCAGCGGAGGCCATTTTGTCACGAGGTGACTCCAAGAACTAAAATTGGTTCATTACCTCATGGAAATCGATAATTTTAGACTATATTTAGAAATCGGGCGCGTATCAACCTTAAGCAGGATTACCAAGCTCATTAATAGGTAAGTACGCGTAACTCGTGGCCGATCCAGGATCGCCACACCCTCCCCATCTCACTCAATTTTCGGTTTACCCCGAAAATTTCAAATGGAAGTCTGCATTTGATCTCCAGTATTAACATTTAACTAAGCAATAAACGTTCACTTTAGCAACCACAAGAATCATCTACAGTTATAGCAATTAGGTTACAGGATACGATACCATTGAAAGAGTGGATTTCTTTACACACTTCCAATATTTAGACATTTCCAACACAAATTACGCAAACACTCCTATGAGTTAAATAACCAAAGACGAAAAAAAAACAATGCTTTACATAATCTTACAAGTTCGATCTGTAACATTAATCAACCACTGGGACACCTCTTCTTCCTATCCAAACAGTATACGGATGCTCAACCTAGGAAGGGCCAGAACCAAATCGCACCTCGAATGATGAACAGAGTGGCCACGACTATTTCCACCTCCCCCGGAAACTCAGATGAAAGATCACGGGCGGCTGTTAATCCCTGAAGGAATTCCTCCTCAGTGACGGCAAGATCCGACTCAAGGAATTTCGGCACGATTTCCATGGTAAGTGCCCATATGTCAAATCCTCGAAGGTCTGTCGAAATCCAAGGCCTCAACGAAGCACCCAGACCTAAGCTAATTGCCATCTGATTGGGGACTCCCGGTGTTCCCATGGCCCATCTGTCCATAGCCGCCAACACTGATGAAGAACGAGATGTGGACTGGATTGTAGCTAAGATGGTCCGGAAGGCACCTGGATAAGCACGCACCGGAGGGGACTGTCTAGCAATCTCCGAGACATCTTCGGAACTGATCTCCACACGACCCAATTCAGAGATGAAGTGGAGCGCCAACCAAGCCAACCCTCGTATCCGAAGTTTGGAGGGAATCCCATCAACATCGTTACCGCTCGAGACCGAACGCTCCTGAGGCACAGACGAAGGGCTCCTGCTAAAATCATCGCGGGTGGATGAAGGCGTTGAATCTCTTCGAGGTCCTACAGCTGGATCCACCTTGATATCCTCCCCGTCCGACACCATGCGGCAGCTGCGTTGAGGTGAAGGGGGAGGCCCAGTAGACTCGCGCGACGATAGAATGATGGGTTCCTGCATTCGTTCACTCTCCGCTCGGATCCAGTCCTGGAGATTCTCTTGACAATCGGACATAATGATTACCTTCACCTCCTCTCAAAGTGTCAATTGCAGAGATGAAATGAACCCTATAAACAGATATAACTAACATTCAACCTTATAATAATCCGCTCTCCAATTTCGTTGAAGTAAAAAGTTATCGGTACCGCAGAGGCTTTCTGATAAGGCGTTGGGGCCTTTTATCAGAGAATGTTTCTCGATGCGCCGTACCGGGGTCAGCAATGGGTGTAGAGGGCCCATTATCTCCCAACTCATCTAATTCGTTCCGGGGTTCCTCACAGTCCCAATCCGGTAGGGGTTCGAACTCCTCTGGAGGTGGCCTTTCCTCCGAACCCCGTGGCATCTCCCCTTCGCACAACTTAAGCTTATCTATATAAACCAGCATGGGCTGTGAACGGGCAGACTTCCGGATCTTGTACAGTACTGAATTGACCTGTTCCACTACCTCGTAAGGGCCGGTGTAAAACTTAGCCCACTTATCCTTAAGGCCAGTGCGTCTCCTCGGATAAAAATACCATACTCGGGAACCTATAGGAAACGAGGTCGGTTTTACCCGCAGATCATATCTGAACGCTCGGCTGGTGGCTTGGCGCTGCATGAATTTTCTGGCTACCCGAAAGTTATCCTGCATCTTAATCATTTGAGAGGCCACAAAATCATCAGTAGTAGACAACAAATTTGCAACAGAGATATCGCCTAAAACCAGATCGATCGGAAGGCAAAGCTCCCTCGAAAGAAAAAGATGATTCGGAGTAAATCCGGTGCTTTCGCTTTCACTGGCTCTGTAGGCAGCCAAGACGTATGGTAGATGCAGATCCCAATCTTTCTGGTTCTGGGCAATCACTTTAGCAAGCATGGCGTTCAAGGTCCGGTGAAACCGCTCCACAGCACCATTTGTACTCGGCTTGTAAGGAGTTGTTCTCACTTTGTCGATCTGTAATCGTCGGCAGAGTTCCTGGAACAAGGCTGCTTCGAAGCACGGTCCCTGGTCCGTTAGGATCTGACGGGGACAGCCAAATCTGCAGAAGATTTGCTCAACGAGAACTTTGGCCACAGTCGCAGCCTCCTGATTTCGTATTGGGTGAGCCTCCGCCCAGCGGGTAAAATGATCCACAGCCGTTAGTATATAACGATATCCTCGGCTGGAAGGTGGATGTGGTCCAGTGATGTCCACTCCCAAACATTCCATTGGTGCGCCCACCGACATTTGTTGCTGACGCCCTTGCCTTGGTGGCTTGCCACGTAGATATTGAGCACAGCTCATACATCTCCTCAATTGCATCCTCACATCCTCACGCCAGCAGGGCCAGTAGGCTCTCTTCTGCAGTTGCGCCAGAGTCTTTCTGATCCCCATGTGCCCTCCTGTTATTCCTTCATGTGCCAAACGTATCAGCGCTAGCCGGCGACTAGGCGGTGGAATGAACTGATACCAACGAACATCATTGGTTTCAGGCTCTAACCATTGACGAGTTAGCAGTCCATCTTGCAACTCCAATTGCGGCCATTGCGCAACAAGAGTCTTAACTGTAGTACTCAGACCTCGCATTGTATCCAAAGAAGGTACATCCGGAGATTCAAGTTTCTTCTGGATTATCCATCCCAAGTCTGGATCCTCACGCTGTTCATTTTCAATGGTTTGACGGCTCCAGTCCGACGGTAAATCAATGGAAGTCACCCCGACATGGTAGTACTCCCTTACAGTGTCTACTTCCTGCGGACGTCGTGACATAGCGTCTGCATTCCGGTGCGCAGTACCCGAACGATGCTGTATGTCGAATTGGAATTCCTCGATAACAGACAACCATCTGGCTTGTTGTCCTATCGGTAACGGTGTCCTCCGTAACCATTGAAGAGCGGAGTGATCCGTTCTCAACAGGAACTTGCTACCCAGTAAATATTGCCTGAACACCTTTAAGAAGTAGACGATAGCGAGCAGTTCTCTCCTCGTCACATCATAATTTCGTTCTGATGGTGAACAAAGTCTACTGCCATAACAAATCACACGCTCCATCTCACCGTCCATCTGAGACAGCACCGCGCCAATCGATTCACCGGAGGCATCAGTGTCGAGAACATAGAGACCTGAATCATTCGGCAGGGCGAGAATCGGCGACTCGGTAAGGCGTCGTTTCATTTCAGTAAACGCTAAATCGCATTCCTCTGACCAGGCGAACGGACAACCTTTCTTAGTCAACGCATGTAAGGGTCGAGCAACTTGAGCGAAGTCTGGGACGAATTTTCTATAGTATGAGCATAAACCCACAAAAGATCTTACGTCGCGGAGCTTCCTCGGCGTCGGCCAGTCCCTCACCGCTTGAATTTTTCCAGGATCCGTGGTAATTCCTTTCTCACTTACTACGTGACCTAGGAAAGTCACTTGGCGTTGTAACAGGTGACATTTGGACGGTTTCAGCTTTAAACCAACCGCTGCCAGTCGTTCCAACACTTGCGAGAGTCTCTGCAAATGTGTGTCTAAGTCTGAAGCAAATACAATAATATCATCCAGGTAAATGAGGCACACAGCGAAATTTAGTCCTGCCATTACCAAATTCATCATCCGTGAGAATGAAGCCGGTGAATTGCAGAGACCGAACGGGAGAACTCGGAATTGAAAGAGTCCTCTCCGGGTAACAAAGGCGGTTTTATGTCGATCCCTGGGATGCACAGCTAATTGATGATAACCTGCTCGGAGATCGAAAGTACTGAACCATTTAGCACCAGCTAAAGAATCGAGGCTCTCGCTTATCAAAGGCAAAGGGTAAGCGTCTTTCCGTGTCTTAGTGTTAACGGCCCGGTAATCAACACAGAATCTGGGTGTCCCATCATTTTTCCTCACCATCACCACATTACTAGCCCAAGCAGATGACGAAGGCTCAATTATCCGTTGGTGTAACATGCTTTCAACCTGTTCATCAATGACCGGCAATAATGTGAGCGGTTGACGACGCAATGCTTGTCGGACTGGGGATTCATTTCCAGTTTCTATCTCATGTTGTATCACGTCTGTAAAACCAAGATCCCATTCATTCATCGAAAACGCCTTCTGATTATTCAGAATAATCTCCCGTAATTTGTCCTGTACTCCAGCTGGAACATCATCGGCAATGTCTGACCATAACGGTGAAAGAACAGAGTTAATTTCCTCTGGTGTCGGTTTTCCTTGAGCTTCTACGACGTTTGCGCAAGCAGCTGCGACTTCAGATGTTTCCTCCACCACCGTTACTTCTTCGGCCATGCATTGAACACCTTTCTTCAGTCTAATTTCTTTATGGGTAGGATTCATCACACGAACAGGTAAGTCAACGATTCTTTCAGGCAACAAAGTGCCGGAAATTACCAGTCCAGAACTCAACACTTGGGGCTGTGTGGCCCATTGAACATCAGTTGAACGCAGATGAGAAACCACGGCATAGGTGTTAATGTCCAATTCACTCAAGGGAGGTACTTTCACGTCTTGAGCTACCACTATTCTTCTGCAATTTCCTTGTCGTTTTCTTGTGCATATGGGAAAATTACGATTCTGTATCTTAACCCAGCGTTCTCCAAAATTCCAGAGAACATTCTGTCTCTCCAGCCATTCCAGTCCCAAGATTAATTCCGAAATTTGTTCAGTAATTAAACAAGAGACCTCGAAAAGATAGCCGTCTATTTCACAGTTAAGGTTAGCTTCGCCCAACACACGTATAGCCGTACCATTCGCGGCACGAAGAGTCTGACTAGAAGAACGGATGTCTTTCTTAAGAACCAGAGAAGCAGGAGCAAGAGTAAGTTCTGAACCTGTGTCAAGTAAAGCGAAGGTGGATTTACCATTCACCTTGAGTGCCAGGTAAGCGTTATTGCTTCCCATCACGTGTCGAAGAGTACTCGGTTCTTGATCATTTAAACCTTCAGCAACAAACGGTTGTTCCCTCTGTTTCGATGGACAGACCCTGGCAAAGTGTCCAGGTTGACCACACTCGAAGCAAAGTTGAGATTGTCGTGGCAGGTTCTGTCGCTGATTTCGAAATCGGCCGTTGTTCCCATTCCGGTTCCACTGATTCCTCCATTGAAATGGTTGACCAGGTGGCACAAAGCCTTGATTCGGCGGAGGTCGCATGGTGAAGCTACTTCCATTATTCAAGCGATTCTCTAATTGTTCTAGCCGTTGTTTCTGCGGCTCTAACTCTTCCTTCAGCTCTTCTTTCAGAAGTTTTCGCACCGACTCAAGAGATAGTTCAGCTTCTTTTACTGCTTTAATTCTTCCAGGACGACGATCTGAATGTTCGGTCTCCTCTCTTTCTGCTTTCCTGTACCCTTCTAACCTCAAAGCCAGTTTGTAAGCAGAATCTAACGTTTCTGGTTCCCGTTCACGCAGTTTCAACGCTAATTCCTTATCTCGTAGAGCGTCAAGAAATGAACGAATGGCTATCGTTTCACTATGAGTCGACGTAGGCCCAGGATAGGCAAGAATCATAAGCCTCCTTATGTCTTGTGCCAGCGATCCTAGATCTTCACCGTCCTTCTGGCGACGAGTATTCAATTGAGTTTGATACAACGACGCTTGATCAGAACTTCCATAGCGTAAGCGAAGCTTATTTACTAAGTCAGACCATGTAGTAACCGTATTCGAGTCAAACTCCCAAAGAAGTTGCGATGCAGGCTCAGACAAAGCACAGGTAAGCTGGTTTAATTTCTCCTCATCTGACCATCCATTGTTCTTGGAACAAACTTCAAATTTCCGAAGAAAGGCGTCTACAGAAGTTTTTCCATTGTATGTACCCATCTTAATGTATTGACGAGGCCTTTCTGCATGTACACTAGACGGATAGATATTGGTTTTCCCTTCAGATGTAGGTGGACCCTTGCGATTAACTGTTTCAGTAGCGATTGTCTCAGCTTTATGTTTTGCAGGGACAAATTCGGTAACTACTGAACTCGAGGCATTAGAGGTCATCTCATTCTGTCTATTTTCTTTAGCATCTGAGAGTTTATCGTTTGCTTTGGTTATGTACTTATCGTTTAATTCATTTGTTTCGGCTATTCGACGTGGATACAACCAAGGTTCAGCATGCGAGAACTCATTGGTGTTCCGAGGTAATCTATTTGTTTCGGCTATTTCGGAATTGATAGTCGAAGAAATGAAATAGTTACCTGGGGTAGACATCACTGATATGGGTTCCTTCACCCTTTCATGGACAACTGAAGACGAGCGTGGCTGACTCAGTTCTGAAGCTCTTGCAAACATGGATGGAGTAGAGTATATCACTGAAGTATTTTCGGATTTATTTCGATTCAATTCAAAGGAATGAAGAGTATTCGGAAGATAGACATCAGCAGATTGACCCAACGGCAGTCCAGCAGATTCATCATGTTTCAGAGAAAATTGTGAAGAATCATTCTTTGTAGAAAAGTTTTCATTTCTTGTAGGAAAACTGAATTTGCTTGCCAAAGTGACTGCCCAACCAGAAGCTTCATTGGTGACGTGACTGGGATCCACAGTTCTACCTTCCAGTGCAAAAACTGGATGATGTCTGGGACGTTCTGATTGGTCCGGCCAATTTCGAGTAACTCCTGCAACTGAAAACTCCAGATTAGAACATGATCGTACATTAGATGGATCTAACATTCTAGAATTAGAAGTTAGTTTAGATTCTAATCTATCTTGTTTCCTAGGTGCATTTCTAAATGTCACCTCCTCGTCTGAAGAATAGTCCCCTTGATTCAAGCTCAGATAATTCAGACTATGAGCACCTTCTGCTTCTTGTTCATTTCTTCTATATGTGACCCTCTTAGGTCTAACTCCTGTTCCTTCAAAATTTCTTCTTTCGTCCTCAAAAAGCCTTCTTTGTTCCTCCAAGATTCTTCTTTCTTCCTCCAAGACCTTTCTTGTTTTATCAGGGACCTCATATCCTTTATTATTCAGTACCCGATATTCTTTATTTCCTACCCCACTTCTGGTACCAATTGAAGCGTGCGTGGCGCCCTCTAGCGAACGCGCGCACTGTCGGGAAGATTCATCGGTCAGGGTCCCAAGATAAAGTCCTGAGTTCAAATCCAAGGAAGGTCTTTCTAAACTAAAACCACCAGAGTCTCTCAACTTCACCAAGGATGGGGCCGCGGCTATGTCCCCTGCTTCTCGATCTGAGGCGGTATTATAAATAATAGCGGGGTCCTCATCTCCACCGACAGTTTGATTCTTCTTTAGGTGAGATCTTAATTCATCTAGTTTGTTCTCGAAATGATCATTTCTTTGCACCTCTTTCCGGAATTGTTCATTACTATCTGTTTGATATTTTATGAACCTATCCAATGACTCCTCAACTTGCTGTTGCCGGTTAGTAAAACTACTCAAGAAACTCTCCTGACGCTGTAGAAGTTGATTTAAAACATCTTCAAAATTAATTGGATTAGGCGTTGATCTGTTAACATTCTCTATGGAATTTCCACGGATTAAAGTTTCCTGTGATTCACCCTTATCTTGTTCTTCTATTTCAGATTCGTCTTGAGAGGTATTCTGAGCATTGGAATCGCCTAACGAGTCTTCAGACATGTTTGAAAATATTTATTGTGTCAATAAAATTCAACTAAAGAAGTTGTCAGATCGTTGTAACTAAATTACAATTACAGACTCTTGTCTTATCTTCCAAACGCCACGTATAAGTTGTAATTATCGACGAGTGTTCTCTAAATTATCGAGATCAATGAAGTCTATCAACTTAGTTTGATTTATTTTTGTAGTCTAATTTATCGCACGAGCAGTCTAATTTATACTATGTACGATCAACCCTTAACGTCTAACTGGAGATCAATTGCACAAATTAGCAAAGGTTTACTTCCCTCTTTTAATTAGATATCTCCCCTGGAAAATTTCCACTGCGCCAAGAACTGTTGAGGTCATCACCGATCCAGACACTCGGAGACAAAAATATCAAGTTTTCGATAGAAGACGAATTAATTTCACGATAATAACTTCCCGGCCCAATCACCAAATGATTGACCACAAATGGACAAACAATTCGAAGAGACACTTCGAATTTTCCACGATTAAATCCAAAATTTCTCTCTTGAAATTAGCAAATCAACCAACACCATCGACAACTTTCGGTCTTCTCCCTCTCAAAAGAGTCGGGTGATATCCACTAACCAATCAGCGGAGGCCATTTTGTCACGAGGTGACTCCAAGAACTAAAATTGGTTCATTACCTCATGGAAATCGATAATTTTAGACTATATTTAGAAATCGGGCGCGTATCAACCTTAAGCAGGATTACCAAGCTCATTAATAGGTAAGTACGCGTAACTCGTGGCCGATCCAGGATCGCCACAATACTTTGTGGACATCATGCGGACATGCTAGCTTTGTGATATTACATAAGTAGGTTATATTTCGGCTACCTTTTGTAACCTAAGTGGTGAGTGACAATATTATTCTGAATAACGTACTTTACAGTACTGTTCTATATATTATTCACTAAGTCTAGTTACAGAAGAAAGTAAATTTTCCTCTGGTTTTGTCTTACACCCCGTAACCCTTTGTTCTCTGTATAACGAATTTGTGTCAAACATTCAGTAAAAGAATTCAAATTTCCAGACAATCGCTCGACTAAACCTCGGTATACATATTGAACGTAGAGAAATTGATTTCAGTGGCCTAGGTCAAAACGTAGCCTAATTGGAGATGGACAGTAAGGCATGAACCTATCTAAGTGAATCGATAATTGCAACGATCCTACAGTCACGTTTAGAGCCTCTTTTGGTGGTTCAAATGTGCTCTATTTATAGTATAGCCGATTACTGACTATGTAGTTTGCGCAGGATGAGTAATTGCAACTGTAAGTGCTCATCGATATTAAGCCTTGTAAAAAAGCTCGTCAAAGGTGCTCACGACCTGACTTAAGAAGACCACAATTGAATATAATGTACGAAATTATGTATGTATGTATGTGTCATGTATGAATGTATGTATGTAGGCCTATGTATGTATAATGTATGCAAGTATGTATGCATTTATGTATGTATGTATTCCAAAATAATTTTTGTGCCACATGGTTTTGCCCCCGCTTGAAAACGTTTTTGCGGGCGCCCATGACTACATGTACATCCATCTCCAGGTATCATGAGGCCTCAGTGGGCCTCCTCTCCCTTGGTTTCGATCTTATCTTACGGGCCGTGTAGAGGAGAGCGGGGCAACAGCGGCCTGCGGGGCAAGAATAACCGGAAGCCTATTATAAAACATTGCGCATGCGTAGAGATTAAACTACGCCACGTTGAAAGACATTTATCGGCCGCTTCGAACGACATAAAATTTGTTAAATTTACTTGCAAAACTCTATAAGAAAGTAAGGAATTTCTGATTTTCCTAATATCTGTATAAATCGGAATGGTTAGGAATAATTTAGGATAAAATCAATGTTTTTGATACGAAATTTTTCGATAGGTTTTTGTTGCGAAGACATAACAAGGGCATTGAATGCGCATATTAGTTTCAGTGAATTCGCAAGATGTCACTAGTAATTATTTAAAAATGTAATTGGTACAGCAACGGGGCAAGAGTAGCCGTGGCAGTATGAGGCAAGAGTGGCCTCGGCTACTCTTGCCCCATCGACGGCCACTCTTGCCCCATCATAAGGCCGTACTAAATAAAAGTGTTGTCTTCCATTTATTAATTGTTATAGGGGTCTATTTTCACATTTGTTAATTTGTTTAGTCTCGTTTTCAGAACATGGTTAGACATTATAAACGGAAAAGCGAGCGTGGAAGATATCCATCTGAGAATTTGCAACGTTGTTTGACGGTTGTCAAAAATAAAGAAATGTCCCTGCGAGCAGCGTCTAAAGAATTTAGAATTCCTAGAGCGACCATACAAAAGCGTTTAAAGTCATTCGATTTGCCACAACCAACAAATCTGGGTCGATTCAAACGAATTTTTACAGACGAAATGGAAAGTCAGTTGAGGCAACGTGTAGTGGAAATGGAAGGAATCTTCTATGGAATGTCCACTTCTGACCTTGGCAGAATTGCAAGTGGAGAGAAGGGTCGCACTGTCACAATTGTAGCTGCTGTTAGTGCTACGGGTCAGTTTATTTCGCCAGCCATGATTTTCCCAAGGCAGCGAATGAGTGATCGCTTGTTGCATGATGCTCTTTCCGGAACTGTTGGGTACTGCTCAGGATATGGATGGATAGACAGCACGTTGTTCAGTCAATATTTGGACCATTTCATTGAACATGTTCGACCAACCAAGGAGCAGAAGGTCCTCCTTGTACTCGACAATCACGTCAGTCATAAATCCCTTGAAGCGATTGAAAAAGCAAGAGCAAACGGGATTATACTTTTAACTCTGCCTCCCCACACCAGCAGCAAACTCCAGCCTCTAGATCACACTGTCTTTAGAGCGTTAAAGGTTTTTTACAGCCAAGAGTGTGACCGCTGGATGATAAATAACATGGGAAAAAGAATAACTGAATACGACATTGCTTCCATATTGACTGGCCGTTCATGCCACTCTTGCCCCACCGGTGGGGCAAGAGTGGCTTTTTAAAGGCCTGCATAAAATGTTAAATACCAAAGAATGACATGTATTTTTTTGAAATAATTTGTATACTCTGCAGAGCCACTTCAATGGCCTATAACAGGGTATAGTCCGTTGTTTCAATATTTTCACCTGCTAGTAGATATTTAGATTAAATCCTTAAGGGGCCGCTCTTGCCCCGCCCTCCTCTACTGCTCAGATGATTTTTTCTTTGGTGAATCTAGATTGAGGTTGAGCTTGGCGTCCAACAGAGGCCAGTGTTGGCCCAGTTATTTACATTCTGTACACTACCGACATTAGGGTGGCCGCATCCGTAATAGAAAATTTTCAATTTCATTTGTTTACTTTCGCCGACCCGGCATTCCGTGCCAATTGGCTTAAAAGTAATGTAGCCCAAAAATTATTAGGATCGAACAATATCTAGGACTCGCACAACGTCTTTGAAATTTTAATTTTAACAAATAATTTTCCTCATATCGAGTTTAAGTATTTGATTCGCATTTTTGGACCTATGTTTAGTTTTAACCCTCAGGCTACCAAGGTTTTTTGTGACGTTGGCTACCAAGGGGGGGTGGTTACCACCCCCCGGATTTCGGGTTTGGTTTCACATATCATATCTAGTAATACAACAATGGATTCAGCATTCAATTCTGTACAAAATGGTATATTTAGTTGAACATTATGTGAATGCACCTCGAAATTACATCATTTTTAACAAAGGAACCGATAATTAGCGATATTTTATATTATTGCGTACATTTTGTACTTTTTGGATAAACAATACAAGATTATGTGTGTTTGAAACTGAACTGATCTATGTATCCAAGATGCACACGTACATCCCTACACATGTTTATATACGTATAAATATACATCGATACATATATATCCATATATATCCATACATAGGGCCTATATATCGGTTTACGTTGTGATGCTGTATTCAGCCATTTTCACACAGATTACGCGTATTATTATTTATTTTGATCACTTCCGGTATTCAAAAAACAAACACGTACATGTAAGAATGCAAATGAAGCCCTACGTTCCCTTTAAAGAATGGTATATTTGTTTCTCTTCCAGGAAGACAAATGAATATGCCACAGACACACAACTAAGGGGGAGTGCTTCCATTCAGCCAATTTTCATGCATATTACGCGTATTATTATTTATTTTGATCACTTCCGGTTTTTAAAAGACAAACATATAAGTATATAAATGAAGCCCTGCATTCCCTCCAAAGAATGGTATATTTGTTTCTCTTCTATGAAGAATAGTCCATAAGCTATAGTCGACAAACTAAGTGGGGTGGTATCCCTGGTTCCTCGGGTATATCGAGTATAACTTTTGAATGGCGTGGGCTACCACCATGATCTTTACCTATAAATGTGCGCAAATGAATCTGCTACAGCTACCTAGAATGTAAAAATTATATTCCATATGTAAAAAAAAATTATGCATAAAAACGTTATGGGGTGGTAACCACCCCATCCTCTTGGTAGCCCGAGAGTTAAACAGAAAGGCTTGATGATTTTACTTAAGGACAACAGTTACTAAAAAATAATTTCTAAGATGTTGTTGTTCTCGTTGATTGTTTATTATTTATTTTTATTGGCATTTTAGTGGTATTTGATCCGTGAGTTCTGATACCGATAACCACAAATCCATCCAAGCAAGCATACACAATGTTAGGTCTAACTTAAATATTAAATGCACGACAGTAGGTCTACACACTAAGCACATAGTGTCACATATATTATGTAATATATAATACTATAATAGTATATTATACCTCATACAATTATATATTATACAAGCACAAATTTACAAGCACAAAGTTTCCATATAAAAAGTTTGTGTTCTGAACTAAATCTCCTTTTAATTCCAGTTGTAACTATGGACCTACTGCTCCTCCTTCCTCTTGCATCAGCCATCTAACATGTGCTTTATCTTCACCATTAGAACCAGCTGTATTCTTCATTGGTAAACTTGTAATCAACAGCACTTTACATAATAGAGAGACCAGGGCAAGGAGGGCCCTTTTTTAGAACACATTCTATATTTTCGAAAATGTATAACATACTGACACAATTTTTCATAGACATGCTGGAAACTCATAAAGCTAACAGAAATACCTTGAAAATTGACTATATATGATCACATATTTTGCAAAATACGCTAAAACACAAAGTGAAAATGCCATTCTTACCCTACACCTTGGACAAAAGTGGCATATAGCCTACTGCTGCTCATGCCCAAGTGGTTGGACAAGTTTGACATGAAGGCAGTGCTAATGGTGATTGAACTAGCTGAATTATTTGTTTCACATTTAACAACAGTAACGAGAAAATGAATTAAAACTGTCATTTGTAATCGTCCGAAAAGAAAAATTGATAGTTAACGACAGTAATTACAGTAAAAATCGCTTGTCGCCGGACTCAATAAGGGAGCAGCTTTCATGGCACCAGTACTCGCAAGTTAAGCATGGAATCCACGTTTCTTTGTGTTGGTCGCTGTAAACTGTAGAGCTCTCTGCAGTAAGAACAGTGGAAGCTGGTGTCACTCTCCACTTTATGACACTCTGCTGTTGCTGGTTCTGTTTCTTCTGCATGTGGTTCCTCTGCTTCTGTTTCTTCTGTTGCTGGTTCTACTTCTGATTTTCTGCTTCTGGTTCTTCTGCTTCTAGTTCTTCTGCTGTTGGTTCTGCTTCTGGTTCTTCCGCTCCTAGCGCCTCTGCTTCTTGTTCTTATGCATCTGGCTCGTTTGCTTTTTTGCATCCAGAGGAAGTCGTTCTCGGCACCAACAATAAAAGTTGCGTGCCGTCAAGCGATCAAGGCCCCCATTGACATTGACTAAGTACCTCAGTAGCAATAATAATAACTGTAATAAATAATTTTAATCACTAATCAGTGTAATCACTAGTAATCAGGCATGCAATAATGTCATTGCGTTGTAATCTGGAACTACTACAAGTGGTTGAATTTATTCCTGGTTTATGTATTCATTGTTGATTACAACTATAATGCTTACTGTTCGAGTGTTCACGTATTGATATATGATAAAACTTTGATGGTGTTGTGCGAGTCCTAAATATTAATATTTTTCATACAACCTTTTGTGATATTTCTGGATGGAATGGAACCAAATGGAACCTTGGCGAACAGTTACTGTAGATTCCAGCTTTTATTTTTCAGAACCACCCTAACCGACATTCACTAAGCACTTGGAAGCTGGTCACTTTATATGTCGACGACGTCCAAGCCTTCGTTCAAGGCCCTTAATCCGACCAACTCACCCTTGTTGCATCTATTGATTCCCTGTCTCCTGATCTTCATCTCTGGATGTCTGCTTACCGACTCTGTCTAAACCCTTCCAAACCCAGCTAATTTGATTTGGTACAAACAAAAACTCTGCAAACTCGATCTCCCACTACCCTCCTCAAGCTACCCTGCGTTTGCTTTCTGCTCTAGTGTTAACTCTCAGCAGCACCTCTCGAACCTAACACGCTCCTGCTACTATCACCTGTGACGTTTGAGGCGACAGACAACCTCTTCCAAGACCATTTTTTCTGTTTTTTTCTGCCGGAGTCTATGCTTTCATTCGCTATCGCGTTGACTACTGTAATTCGCTACTAGCAAATCTTTCCAAAGCGCGACATTCGTCCCTCCAATCAGTTCTAAATTCTACTCATTGTTCATTGAACGCCGCCCGCGCTGCTCTCAAATTTCGCCACAAATTTCACCTTATTATGAATGAGAAACTAAACTACCTTCCCGTTGCTTCTCGAATTCAGTACCAAATCGTACTCTTGGTCTCTAGAACCCCACAGAGGCGTGTTCCGAAGTAGCTCTATGAGTTAATACGTACGCCAAACTCTGCTGTCTCTTCGCCCCTCCGTTCTGCGGATCGACTTGATCTCTATGCCCGTCGGGCAAGGACTGCTTTGCCCCAACATCGTGCTTTGTTATTGTGGGGTCTTCCTCTTGGAATGAACTCTTCTCTTCAATCCGTGCTAAATTGCTGGCAGAGGTCCCTTCCTTACCCGTCTGCTGCCTGACGACTTTTTTATTTCCCCGGTGCTCCCACGCTGAGATGCGCTTTATAAATGTCCGAATTATAATAAAATACAATACAATCTCCAAGAATAAACATAGAAACAAAAACCGCGAACTATATTGTGGGTCTCCTATGCAAATGCATTTAAAAATACTGTTTCGGTTGAAAAGAAGTGTGTATGTATATACAATTATATGTATGTATGCTTTGCATGTATGCATGTAGCCTATACACACTAGTCTAAGTAGTCTTGTACCTTAACTAGTTGGATGTATTAGATGTAGGCTACGTCGGTTCGTGTCGTAATATAGCTAGTGGCCTCTTACTAGGTTGTACTGTGAGAGGCGTTTTAAAAGTCCGTATATACAATACCAAACAATACAATACTTTCGCTACCACAGGCAGTGATACAAAACAGAATAGAGTAACTTCATTAACTAAGCAAGTAGTTTTCTATGGCATAAATGAACATTGATGCGCACTGTGAGCAAAGGCGGCGTCAGACATAGGCCTATTTTGTAGTCAGGACATAGACAGGGCAGTCATAAAAGTAACCAGAGCATGAGGTGATTTATGGCTAGCGCGGTAGCAAAATTCTAGCAGCCGTGTGGCAGGGCAACGGCTTTTTTACCAGGTCATTTGCCATGGCTTGCCCTGGTGTAGTGCCGCCACTGACTTTGAGACCGATGGATGCTGATCTAATTTGGGTGGTGGATCTCCCTTTTGAGGTCAAAGGTCTTCACTTTTAGTTGACTGATCTCCCGCATTAGTTGGCGGATCTCATAATTCAGATGACCGGTTTTAGAGTACAGGTGGCGGATCTATGATTTATGCGACCCTCGGCTATGGACATAGCTAGTTCTATGAGGGCTAGATAGACACAAACTGCAGGTCAAGGTCGACAGACAATAGTTACAGCCAAGTAACTATGCGCTTGCATTCGGAGTTTACGCGTTGTTAATTATACAATGTACTATGGGTTCAAACACAACAAGCTAAACATTGTATGTTTTAAGTGGAGAACCGTATAATTATCTGTATCATGCCTATACATGTATATTAATAATAGATGTACTGCACACATTCGTTTCGAAACACTACCCGTGCTCGTCGGGACTTCTCGATTGCGGCGCCACGGATCTGGAACGCTCTTCCGCCGTCTGTGCGTGCTGCACGCGGCTATATGGTTTTCTCTAAACTCTTAAAGACACACTTTTCTCAGCTGTTTGATGGCCACGTCTTGAGCGCTTAGAACTGAGAGACTCTTAAGTGGCGCTTTATAAATGTCTTGTTACATTACATTGCATTACATTATGTATACGAAGATGAAAGAATGAATGGCGATTGCAATGTAATGCAAATCTTCGAAACTTCTCAGTGCTTCATAAAAGTCGCCCGTTTAATAACCAGTACTATATTAAATCATGTCCACAATACCGCCAGGTCAGCATCCGTGGATGACAAGTCAAGGAGACAGAATGGTGCTACGGTGGCAATCTGTGATGATGTTGGTCGTGTGGTGGCGCAGGAGTAGAATAAGGATAGGAGAGCTTGAATATTTCGGCTTTCAATCGTGAGTGGGAAGCAGCAGAGGAGAGCAGAAGCGGGAAGAGGTGAGATTGACAGGTGAGATAGGAGGAAGCAAACTGACGGAGATCTGTTGGGAGTCCATTCAGAGGAACTAAGACTAAGGAGCGCTTGCAGAATTTCATAAAGGAGGAGACTGGAGGTCGATATAGAGAAAGAATAATTGTAATTGCACTTTTACAAAGCGCCACTCAGAGATTCAAAGGCGCTTCCGACCCAAGTCAGTGCTGTCACTAATAGAGAGGATAGACGTCAGGCTTTTCTGAAATAGAAAGAAAGAGGAAAACTGAGGCTCTCAGGCCGCATTTCCTGCGGAAGATGATTTCAGCTAAAGAGGCATAAGCAGTGATGGGCTCTAACTATTTTTTAAGTTAAACTATAATAACTATTTTTCAAATAAAATTTAAAAAAAGTTTAACTAAAAGTTGGCAACTGATTTTATAAATAAGTTAACTAAACTAAAAATATTTAGTTAAACTTTTTCCAACTTTTAACAAACTTTTTCACAAACATTTTCGCAATGCCAGAAGTTAAGTGAACTGTAATAATGCAGAGCGTCAATGACAATTTCACTTTCAAACTATGTAATGTTTACTAGACTAATTATAGTCCTAGTACACTTCTTCAAGAAATCCTTAAAAAGTTGCTAATCGTGCAATGCAATGCGGTTCACTTGACTCGAGTAACAAAACCAGTTACTCATGGCAATCATTGAGGAAGATAGTTGCTGATTTTGGTACTTAAACTTTCTAGCTAACAACTAAAAAATATTAGTTAATAACTGAAAAAATTAGTTTAACTTTGGTTTTAACTAAACTATTTGTTTAGTTAAACTACTGCCTTAACTAAAAATATTATTTAAACTAAAAGATTGCAACTTTTTAGTTAAGTTTGGCCATCACTGATCATAAGCAAAGCTTCTGGATAGAGCAATGATACTGTACCAGGCATGCGGAGAGCAGCCAGAGGGCGGAGAGCGAAGCGTCCAGAGAGTGGAGAGACGAGGTTTATAAGATCTGAAGTATGAAGGAGTTACCCCGACCAGATAGTTGCGCATAAGTGTTTGAACTGCCTGCGTTGGGACGCAGAAAGCCAGTGGAGAGTTTCACGAATGAAGGCAGATTATGTGAGCAAACTTCGGGAGATCAACAATAAGGCGGACACAGCGTTAAGTATTGACTGACGCTTGGAAAGTAGGGTGCTCCAGAATATAATGCATTTTTAAAAAGTTCCTAAAAATATTGCTCCCCGGCGATTTTCCCATTCCATTTATCACTTTGTACAACTGTACCAATTTTCAAACCAATGAAAAAGGATAAGCCTTGCCCGCGGCAAAAAGTTTTTTGAATATGTGAAAATATGAGAATTTCATTAAAATCGGCAATATTATGGAGGAAAAACGTAATTTTTTTATGATGATTAACTTCTTTTGTGAACTATTGTATGCAGAGGTGTAGTATTGGCACTTGAGTACAGTCTTTAAATACTTGAACTTGTACTGGAGACCTAAGTACTAATACTCGTTCTTGAGACACCTAAGTACATGGACACAAATGACTTTTCTACAGGCACTTGGATACTTTACCAGTAAGCTTTGTCTTTCCTCTAAGTCATTAATTCTTACGTTCTGGATATTGGATATTTTGGCAGTTTTGTATGGACCGCATCTTGATCAGAATTTCTTCCGGTTGTCTTGCTAAAATAGCGGCCACGGACGGTGATAATGCCAGCAATAAAAATACTAATATTCTTAGAGCGGTTAAGTTTGGTCATGATAATTTGACTCTCAAGGGAAATGCTACTTCTGCTAAGTGCAATAGTGGAGGAACGTGCCTATGCATTTTTCTTCAGTCATTTCAAGTTGATGTAAAAGTTTCGTTTTCACTACCACTTTGAAGGTAATGGTCTGTAGATCAATATTCGTCCGAGGGGAAAGCATGCAGATAAAAATTGAAGCGTGGGGGCCAGAAAACCCCCTCTGGCCTATGGAAAATATGTGTATTTTCTCCAGTCATTTCAAATAGATGCAAAAGTTTCTTGTTTAGTACCAATTTGAAGGAAATAGTCTATAGACCAATATTGGTCCGAGGGGAAAGCATTCAGATAAAAAAGAA
The DNA here is from genome assembly GCA_020284085.1 of Aporrectodea caliginosa. NCBI lineage: Eukaryota > Metazoa > Annelida > Clitellata > Crassiclitellata > Lumbricidae > Aporrectodea > Aporrectodea caliginosa. The sequence goes on along the minus strand of JACEVL010000294.1, from coordinate 165,270 downwards.
GTGTGGGGCTCGAAAAACCCCTCTAGCCTATGTAAAATATGTGTATTTTGCTCCAGTCATTTCCATTAGATGCACAGGTTTCGTTTTTTCATAACCAATTTGAAGGTAGTACTCTCTAGATCCATATTGGTCCGAGGGGAAAGCATTCACATTAAAACATGAAGCGTGGGGGGTTCGAAACCCCCTTCGACTTTTGCGAAATATGTGCATTTTACTCCAGTCATTTCAAATAGATGCAAAAGTTTCTTTTTCAGTATAAACTTGAAGGTAATGGTCTATAGATCAATACTGGTCCGAGGGGAAAGCATTCAGATAACAAATAAAGCGTGGGGGTTCGAAATCCCCTGGCCTATGCAAAATATGTAAACTGTTGTAACTTTTAATTGGATGGTCCGACCTGAACATATGTGGTATGTATACATTCAGAATCACGAGTTGCAAGTGATATTAATTATGTATATTGCGCATAGAAGCAGTGATGGTGCCAGTGTTGGCGCATATTGACAAAACTAAAGAAAGTGTCATAAGAAAGTTGCTAATAAACCGGCTATAACAAATTGAACGTACATATAGTTAAGTATTGCATATTGCTCTTGTCCAGCTATATAACGGCACAAAACAGGTACTTGTGCAAGTGCACTTCACATCCAGGTGGAACACATCCCTGGCCAGGGGCAGCGAGGTCCAAATGGGAAGCAGCTTGCCTTCGTCTTCCTTCCACCCATGATTAGTGGGGTTGTACTCCAATGACCCCATTGTACTCCAATGACCCCAACGATGACATATGTTCAGATCGGACCATCCAATCAAAAGTTACAACAGTTTACATATTTTGCATAGGCCAGGGGATTTCGAACCCCACGCTTTATTTTTTATCTGAATGCTTTCCCCTCGGACCAGTATTGATCTATAGAGCATTACCTTCAAGTTTATACTGAAAAAGAAACTTTTGCATCTATTTGAAATGACTGGAGTAAAATGCACATATTTCGCAAAAGACGAAGGGGGTTTCGAACCCCCTACGCTTCATGTTTTAATGTGAATGCTTTCCCCTCGGACCAATATGGATCTAGAGAGTATTACCTTCAAATTGGTTATGAAAAAACAAAACCTGTGCATCTAATGGAAATGACTGGAGCAAAATACACATATTTTACATAGGCTGGAGGGGTTTTCCAAACCCCCACGCTTCTTTTTTATCTGAATGCTTTCCCCTCGGACCAATATTGGTCTATAGTCCATTACCTTCAAATTGGTACTGAAAAAGAAACTTTTGCATCTATTTGAAATGACTGGAAAAAATACACATATTTCCCATAGGCGAGAGGGGGTTTTCGGGCTGCCACGCTTCAATTTTTATCTGCATGCTTTCCCCTCGGACGACTACAATTGATCTACAGACCATTACCTTCAAATTGGTAGTGAAAACGAAACTTTTACATTAACTTGAAATGACTGAGTGTCTGGGCCCCCCACTACAAGTCTTTTAGTGAGAAAACTATCATCTCAGAAAACAACTGGCACAACATCAAACACTTTCAAAGACTCTATAGTCTATATCGAGAAGTGAGCAGTAACTAACAAATCATTTGAACTCTATCGAGTAATGTAAAGTCAGTCGTCGAACTTTCTCATCACCATACGAAAGCCGCGATAGGGAAACCAGCTTATTCACCGAAATAATGCATTTTATGAATTGTATTATAGAACTTCTAGCAATAAGCCACTGAACCTATGGCTTATACATGGAATTCATGTGTGAATGGGGCACTTGTGAAAATTGTGAGTTATCTATGTTCCTCTGTGTTCTATGTTCCTCTCGAAAAAGTCTTCCGGCCGCTGCGCATGCAAGATAGTGCATATAGCTCTGTTAAGGAAACATTGTCATCTGTATCAAAACGCGCTTATAAAGGCCACTTAGGTAGTCATTTGCGAATCACTTTTCTGTTTTACGTAAAACGCTAATTAAGGCATTTTCTTTGTGTTGCTCCAATAGGCGATCCACTGAAGACCACACATCTAATCCAGCGTCTATCAATCTGCGCAGAACGGCATAATGCCATAGCATTCAGAGCAATTTTCATGCACAACACCGTGGACGATATCCACAAGTCATTGTTGCGGTGATTAATTAGACTTCGGAATTGCTTTTAGAAGCCTGAGGAATTATTCTTACGGGATACGGACAATTCGCCCCGGGAAGTTTCTTCGCCGGAAGAATCACCCCCGGAACTATAGAAGTGAAGCATCATATATTTTTTAATTGTAAAAGTAGTTTTACCTTAGACCTTAGTCCTTCCACGCGCTTGCAGCGCATCGGGCGACACAGTTCCTCTATCCCACTCTGTCCTCCGCATTCTCTTCGGCCTCCTCCCACGTCATTCCGCCGCCGTCCAGATCCTGCATGACCGTGTTGAAAGTAGTTTAGTATGCAGTTTATTTTCATCAATCCAACTTCCATTTACGCAAAGAATTATTTTCATCAATCCAACTTCCATTTACGCAAAGTTTTATTTTCATCAATCCAACTTCCATTTACGCAAAGAATTATTTTCAGCAATCCAACTTCCATTATACGCAAAGAATTATTTTCATCAATCCGACTTCCATTTACGCAAAGAATTATTTTCATGAATCCAACTTCTATTTACGCAAAGAATTATTTTCATCAGTCCGACATCCATTAACGCAGCCATGGGGGGGGGGCGTGGCGCGTTTGGATAACATCTGGCACAGAGACCGAGAGGTACCGAGTTCGAGCCCCCGTTGGGCGGATTTGCTTTGTAGGCTGCTATTAGCGCCGTTGTATTGCAGGCTGTCTGTTCTGTTAGTAGTAAAGATTTAAATTGCATAACATGTAAATGTACAGCGCAGTGCGTTTGTCAGGCGCTTATTAAAGAAAAGATATTATTATTATTATTATTATTATTATTATTATTATTATTATTATTATTATTATTATTATTATTATTATTATTATTATTATTATTATTATTATTATTATTATTATTATTATTAGATAAGATAATTATCAAATTCGCTATGATACAGGATAAATAATATTGATCCTATCCTGTATCATAGCGCATTTTTTATTTTCTTATCTGGCTGCCTCAGCTTGATTAAAATAAACTGCGGGTGTGGAATCTGTGGATCCAAAGACGAGAGACGGCTGCAAATAAAGGCTACTTACTTACTATATATGCTGAAGGACTTCAAATATTTTAAGTGTCCACATATCTTAATGGAAACGACATTGAGAGGTAAAAATAGTTTTTCCCTGTGTATTTGAATTTAATTACCTGTGCCTGCGGTGCTGCCCCGTTTAGCATTTGAATTTAATGTTTTCGTAAGCGACTTCGCATTTGAATTTAGTGTCCGCTTACTGCGCCACCTATCGAACGTTCTTCCTTGGAAATTTCTTATTAGAAATTAACGGGCAATGTTATTGGCTGCGAGAAAACGCGCTTCACCTAGATTTTAAGGCGTTTGAGTAAATGACTACGGCGAAATCATCTGCGTCAACAAAGCACCATCCGTCGCCCGCTTTTCCATCAGGCGGTCAGCACAATCGCCCATGCACTGATTTGTACTAGGGCTGACTTCGGCAACACCATCAATGGGGGTCGATTTTCACTTAACCTTTCCAATAGGGTGCTCCAGAAAATTAAACGTTGAAAATTCATTGCTCCCCGGGAATTTTCCCATGCGTCTCATACAGATGAGTCTAAAATCCAAATTTTAGGCTTTTACATTAAGGCTAAGCCTTGCCCCCAGCACGATGAAGTTTTAACAATATTCTAAATTTTTCGGTTGAAAACACAAATTACCGGTATTTAAGTATATATGAAAAAACTAATATGTTTCATATTTATTGGACAGAACATGAAAGGTTGCAAGTACAAATACAAGTACTGAGGTCTCGAGTACAAGTAGGCCTACGAGCACACATGGCTACTGCAAGAACAAGTATTTACTTCTGTGACAAAGCAATATTGCCACATGCACTCATTTAAATTTTGCTTTTTTGGAGAAATAAATGGATTTGAGCATCGTGTCACTCAGATTCGATCGAAACTGTTTTAATATTAAACTAAACACATTTTCAACCGGAGCACTAGATGCAGGCACACTCATAACTCTAAACGCTGGTTTGTCAAGAACAGTTTTGCTGCATTCCAAAAGTCCAAACAATCAATTTCATCAAAGTCGTCATGGCCTCTCATATTCAACCAGGTTGTCACTTGTGATGATAAGGTGCTCGGTTTCACAGAAGATCGTGTACAGTAGGCCCTAGTGACCAAATAGCTTAGACTTTTTGATGCATGAGGTCTGCAGTTTCGGTTGCTGCAACCGTATCTGTGATTATCGTGCCAAAATGAGACGTTTGTGTAGCACCTGCTCCACCACTGCCAAAGAAACTTGATGTTGATGTGGTCCCCAACAAAGCATGTGTCTCATTCACATAAGACATAATCATATCTGCACACATTAAATAAGTCTGACGTCCTAGTTCCGCAATGAACTCTCGACCTGACCTATAGATTTCGGGGGCTCTGGGGACGAAATTGTGAGTTGCAGGCAGATCTGCGTATTTTGTGACATTGTCCGAGGTGGCCAGTTCAGCGACCGCTTCTAGGTGTTGTCGACATCATCGGGAAGTAGGATGCCGTGGTTACGTCCCAGGTCATGTACTTTCCCCACGCCCACGGTACGAGCGTCGTTTCATTCGATCTCTTCACGTGGCTGCGCAGAAACCTCGGGAGGTCTTTTGAGCTGCAGAGCTCGACATAATTATGGCGTCATTCATCGCGAAGTAGCGACTTGCTTCTCTCACCAAATTGGCATTGATGTGGAGCGTAGAGGCTGAGACCCAGGCGGAGGCCAGCTGCCGCTCGGATCGCTTCATTGCTCAGGCCTAGTCCTCAGGACGCAGTTGGAAGGTCGAAAGCCAGTCCTCGACGTGGGGCGATGAAATCGCTACCAGTCTTGCCCGGTTCAGTGGGTCGACTTGACTTCATCAATCAAGGGTCTCTCGCAGGTCTTCTGTCTGTTCGATGCTGGTGCATCGCCTCCTATCAGTAACGATCCCCAAGCTTCTTGGATTTCCTTCTCGTAATCATCATCATCATCATCATCATCATCATCATCATCATCATCATCATCATCATCATCATCATCATCATCATCATCATCATCATCATCATCATCATCATCATCATTATCATCATTATTATTATTATTATTATTTTTCACCAATGTTCCATAAATAAAAATTTCACCCTTGAGTATGAATGTACTCTATATCTATTACATTTTTATAGTGGGTTTTTAATTGTATGTAGCCTATGTTAGCAAGCACATTAATTTAAAAATGTTATGAGATTAGACAATTAGATTAACCTCAGGTTTGTGCATTAAAAGCTGACAAAATTTGCCAGTATTATAATATCCATTGTTTAACATCATAATTATGGTTTTCAGGGCCTTAAGCGTTAACCGAATAGACAGTCATTATCTTATTGCCTACTTTGATCTTTGTTATTTAACAGAAAAGATGATCACTTCTTTAAAGGCAGTTAGAACAATCAAAGACCATAATGACACAAGTAGGTTGATTTATCTGCTGAGACAAATTAACGGACAATTTTACACTAATATCTACATTATTATGAAACTAAGTATAAAGGTAAATGGGACTATTGCCTATATTTTCTAGGGCAGTGCTTCTTAAAGTGTTGGTCCGCGGATCGATGACGGTCCGCAAAGTGAGTGAAGAAACTGATCAAATTGTCTCGGAATCAAGAAATGGCTATTACATTTTTAAAAGTCATAGCAAAAAACATTATTAGACTATCATTTAAATGGCAATAAAGTTATAGAATTGGCTAAACATGCATTTAAATACATTTTAATACATACTTGAGGAATTTTGGTGATCCAAAACGAAACAGATAAATAATTAATAAAATTTGGCACCGGTCCTCCTGCAGTGGGAAAATTCCTGCCGGTCCGTAACAATGAAACGATTGGGAGACGCTGTTCTAGAGGACGGCGACCCGAAAAGAGGCGGCAATAACGGAGTAGTACCAGGGCTAGAAAAAGCAAGTCACAACCCTCTTAGGCTTATCAGGAAAACGTTTATAGGATTTCATATAGAGAGAAAAATTTATCTGGACAACAGGATCGGTAGCTGACTGCTATTTCTACTGGCCATAATAATAACTGTACAAATATGACTCAGCCAGAGATATTTCTAACAGCCGAACAGCTGGACCGGGTTAAAAGATCAAGTGTTTGACCCGTGTCGTGAGTTTTACATTGCTCTACTGTAAGACCGTTATTATAAATTCCCAAGAATTCAAGTAAATTTTAAAAAATTATGGAATTCAGGAGGTGCTCATGATTTAATGAGAGAGGATCGGAAAACATTAGCAAAAGTAAGGTGCCGATTTCCAGAGTTCATGTTTGCGGCGTGGCTTTCAAATGACGAAGAGTTTAAATAGATGCAGGAAAGCAAACAAGTGTCAGGTGTGATTTGTGAAGAAATGCAACTTCTCCAAAAGTTGAAGCAGTCGAGTTTCATTTACAGTAGAAAGGATGGACGAACGATATCTGAAATGAATGGAGTCATGTTTCGTTGAGAGCGAGATCGATCGTATCAATGCATCATGAATAGGCCTACATAAAGAAAATATATTATAACAGAACTTTAACTCTTCAATGATATAATTTTAAAAGCTCACAATTTCAATGCCAAAATAAAAGCCTGCATTGTTCAGATAACTTATATAACCGGTGCTTAACAAAGGCCGATCAACTGAACCACGGCCCCACAAAGACCCTTATGGCCAAGTTTGGTGTCAAGTCGTTCCTGACTCCCGATCGTTGAAGCCGAAATAATGCGTATACTTTTATAGCGAAAGTGTCTTTGGAAGCGAAACATTCGTGTATTATATTCACAGAATCGACAGCAATGGCTTAATCTTTCATCAGTTGTAGACCAAATTTGTTTAGTTTTAGTCAATTTAGTTGTTGATCTAATTCCACATATGACATCCCTATTATTGAAAAGAAGCTATCTAGATTCCAATTACATATTAATAGACCTCTGATTTATCCGTTTTTTTGGTAAAAGTGTATTTTAGCGTATTTAATTATTCGCCATCGCATGAATGTCAGCGTTGGACGAATTCAAGTTGCATTGACGAAAAGAATTCTTGCTAAATAGAAGTCGGATTGATGAAACTAATTTTTGCTTAAATAGAAGTGGATTGAAGAAAACAGTGTTGCTTAAATCGAAGCTGGATTTTTCAAAAATAATTCTTAATTAAATAGAAGTTGCATTGATGAAAAATAATTCTTGCCTAAATAGAAGCTGGATCGATTAAAAGGATTCTCGCCAAAAGTAGAAGTTGGATTGATGAAAAAATAACGCTATAAGGGGCGAATAATTAAATACGCTAAAATAGGCTTTTATCCCATTTTTTTATATGCCTAAAATAATATCGCTAAACATTTTGCTTGCATTTCTGTTGTTAGGTACTGCATACGTCACGGCCATTTCCGTATTTTAATAGCTTTCTCTGTCATTTCGGCGAATTATTTTGTCTAAATGATGAATTTCTAAAAGTTGGAGTTTACTGTTTCTCAGTATACGCTTCAGACTTGTTCTTCTCCTCTGCTGTGGATTTAGTGTATTATGACCGAATCTGGTTCGCATGTCGTCTTGGTCCACGTGACTCTTAAAGAAGAGATGAACTTCTTGATGTGCGGTTGAGTCTAAGATCTGCGGCCAGCATACGTCGTCTGCAACTGGGTATTTTACTCCTAAATGGAAACTGAGCGACCGGGTCTTTAGATCGTCCTCGATCGTGAGACGCTGGTGGCGCTTAGATCAGCCGACCAACAGCAGACGAATGCTTGTTTGACGTGAATTGGCGGTTCGAGGGAATGTATAATCCCCCACTAAAAATGGACTGCAGGGCGGTGACCTTATGCGTGTGTCGTCGCTCCATATTCTAGCGCAGCGTTTATCCATGCAAAGACTCTGAACATAATGCTGTGTGTCAACTTCATACGAAGATCCGTTAGATGAGCTCCACGCGTGCGCGCGAGTGTGATCAGCCACTTGTGATGGCGAGTTTCTGCACATTGTTTTGTATACTGGCAAATTTCTGTTCCTGTTAATAGCATTTTCATATCACATAGTCCAGCGCAACGAGCGGCTCCTCTATAGTTAGTCTTTTTAGAAGTGGCGATATATAAATTTATAATTACCGTTGTAATTACACCAATTTGTTATCCAAAGCAAAGTGATTCAAAAACATAAAATAATTAACATCTGTACTAAATTGCAAAGTTTTATTATGCTGTCTTATTGCTTTGATATTTCGCTCGCTAATTTCGTAATGCACCGACTGAAACAACTATTACATGGCGAATTACTGTATGACTGATTCGTTTTCTTCTTAACAGTATAGAGAATTTCTAGAGGAACGTATGGATCCAGATTTTGGACTTCTAGACATAATGCGTGCCAACGGCACCATAAGTTGGAGAGAAATGGAGGATGTTGCTAGCAAGAGCTCATCATGGAGGAGAAACTCTAAACTGTTGGACTATATTTTGGCCAGAGATCAAAGTGATGGTTTGATTGTGGCTCTTCGAGATGTAGATCAGACACACATCGCAAACTATTTGACAGACAGTGGAGGTAAGGACTGAATTGAATGTTGAAGGTCAGATGTTTAAATATAACGCGTTAGTCTAAATTATTAGTTCTTTGCATGTGTTTCTGCTTTTATATCGGAAGTTTTCGTATTGCTAACGCTTCGTAAAACCGTAAGACAATAATGCTCATAAGCGCTAGGGTCTCAACGTAGGCCCAACGCTTTTTTAGATAGGTGGACAGCGTAGTTCTTTCCACATAAAACTAGGATATAATGCCCAAACCTCGGCATTTAATACGGAATGTAGCTGATAAATCCATTTAGGATCTCCATAAAAGTCGTTACCATAGTAAAACCTGGTTCACATGAATACTTGCATCAGGGTCGTGGCAGCGGAGTATTGTGCGAATCTGACGCTGTGATAGAACACTTGCGAAATACATCAGTCATAATTATGCTCTCAGAAGGTCAATCGAATGTCACGCTCAGGTCATTCACACAGGTGTAAAAAGACATTAACCTTCGCAAGGCCGAGGGAGTAAATAATTACCCCAGCGGTGTTTGGATGCTGATTGCAGAGCAACTGCAGGCAGGTAGAGTTTGACATTCCATGTGTTAACAGTACATGTTTCGACCAATGACATATTCTGACATCAAAGCCAAGAAAAAGTCATGTTGTAGGAAGAATATTTTTGAGTCCAAAGTGTCATGGTGTTACATTGGTGAAACTTCGTCCTCGACGTCGTAATTTATTGATTCAGAGTGAATATGTATTTCTCGCAGATAATAATTATGTCATAAGTAACCTGCAATTAGAAATAAAGTACTGAATCTATCGTGGAATTTAATTTCAATAGTTGCAATAATTTTCGGGAGTGCACTTTCCAAGATGGCTGCCAAGATGGCCACCAAAACACAAAAATATGTATATTTCATCCAATAGGTAGCCTACAATGACAAATGAACTGTCCACTTTCATTGTTCCAAGGTCAAGGAATCGATTTACAAGTTACTCGAGCTCGTCAGAACACGTTTGTTATACCATTATTTTTCTGTCGATTGCACGACCTTTGGCGTTATAGTTATACTCAGAATTTTGCGGGATTTAAAGTTGAAATGTGTGATCTGTACATCTGGAAACCAGAATACAACTACATGATCTACACCGGTAAAACAGTTATAACATCGTACGGCGTCATAATGTTTGTTGCCTAGCAACGCAGTCCTGTCCTGTCCTCAGCCGTCCTCGAAACGAGGGTTGCCCGCGTCATGCGCACTCATTCCCCATTGTTGTCTGTTCGCAACCTCCTTTATCAGTTTCGCCACTGAAAGTTCAGTCCATGTTTTAGAAACGACTGCTCTAAGTCAACCTGCAATTCCCACAACAAAACTTGCCTGATTTGAAATGCATAGTTGTAGCGTAGCCTCTATTACTAACAGTATTTAAACCGTAATATAGGATGTCGTTATCACGTAGGCCTACAACGTCACTTGTAATTCAATCATTGGTTGAGATGTGTGTCACATTATCAATGTCATCCAATAAGAAGAAGTCGACTCGTTTCATTTTAAATATTAATTAAGTATAAAATAAAATGTTAAATGATACACATAGTTCACCTTAATTGTGTCTATGGTATGTTAATTAAAGAGTCCTATGTTCTATATTAAATCTACCTAAATCAGCGCAGTCAAAACCTAGGTTCTAATTATTATAAGGGTCCTAAAATACCTCCCACAATGAAATTGATGTGTCTTTGAGCAGCTCATGTTTCTTCTCAAATGCGGGCGTGGCCAGCATTATTTCGTTTGATGAGCGACGTTCTTGCCAAATCGATGACTGTAGCGTATCTCGGCGTTGTGCATTCTGTGCTGAAACTCATTCTTCGGTAGGCTATACGTATGAATGATTCGTCGAGCAATAAATTTGCTTTGGTGTCGATTACAACTCTTTCACAAAAACGATTAAAGTTCCTTCAAGAGTTAGTTCGAATCGTAGTGTACGAAATTATTATGTAACCGTTGAAGTTCGTAGTAGATAGCAGCTCAAGCGTTGAGTTATCGTATCGTCCGAAGGCTAATCTCGATGGATCTCGACGATAAACTTCGTTAAAACCATCTATCACTTTGTCAGGATAATTAGCGACGAACTTAGTCGACTTTATAACAAGCGTTCGAATCGAAATCGTGACGATTCATCGACCGATCTGAGATGAATAAACGTTTTAACTCCCGATTGACATTTGCCGTCCTCTCTCCACAAACTGCCACGCCATCCTGAACTCTAATGCGCGTGCGCCGTAGCCGTCAGCTGTTCCATGACAGTAGGACTTTAAATCTGGCCAATTAGATATCTCCAAAACGACTACCACCAAGCAGTTCATCAAGTTTTTCCAACTTATCTAATTGTCACCAAACTGCATTGGTAATTCTGCACTGGTCTAATAATTAGTCAAGTTACAATTGCTCTTCGTAATTAGCATGTATCCATAATTCAATCACACATGTGTATACTTACACATAATATAGATGGGAATGCTTGTGTAAGGGTCAAGGGCAGAGTAGCAATGGTTTATTGTGCATCAGTTAATGCAGTGGAATATTTTATTATTATGCTAACGAATATCTTTGTTTTTCTTTCCAGTGTATTAAAATATGTAGCCCATCATTTATTATTGCGTTTGGGTTCTTGTTGCGTGGCAATCTGGTCTTTTATATTTTAAATTTGGCCCAATTTCATTTTTATAGCTCTTAGATTGAAGTTTCTCTCTCGCTGTCGCAATTCTGTATTTCAAACTGCATGTAGCTAGACAACCTATAAAAAGGATTACGAAGATGAAGAATGCGAAAATGATGAATGCAAGTATGAATGCGAATAATACAAAGAGGAAAAATGCGAAGAATGCGAAAAAATGCGAAGAAGAAGGCGGTGAAAAAGAGGAATGCAAAAAAATATTGCGAAGAGGAAGAATAAGAAGGAGGAAGCGAAGAGCAAAGGTAGGGCGGGGCAGGAGAAGAGAGGATGGATGGGGAGTGCGCGGAGATGTTGACCAAACCTTGATTGCAATCCACGGTGTTATATTAAATCAAATGCAGAAAGAACAATGCTGTCTGGCCAGTTTTGTTGCCATGTATGAGTCCGAAAATGTTGGCGTCTGGATCTGATTCTCTGATCGTGGATTTTTGGTGTAAAGCCTATGGAATGTGCAAGATGTAACGAACAAGAATTACATTTATTTAAAACCTGGCCTCAACGTCTCTTCACTTCCAACTTATCTGCTTTTTACGCTGAACCTTAAGAAATAACCTCTGTATTTGCTAATGAATAATGTTTTAGAATATTCAGATGCATTTGGCGAAGACTGGCCTTTAACTGCAAAGGAAATTGCAATTCTTGATACCAATCACAGAAGTTTAGTTGATCTTCTGGAATTGACCGATCTACTTGGTCTTCTGTATTCCTCAAAGGTCATTAACAGGAGGCAAATGGATTCAATTTCTTCGAAAGCAACTTCGCACGAGAAGAACAATACACTGCTGGGAATTTTGCGACGACGCAGTTTACGTGACTACCGACTGACAATCACCTGCCTTCATGCGTCGCAACAAAGCCACATTGCGAAAGTACTCCAATGTGGCGGAGGTAGGACTACATATCGTTGACGACTAAATTATATTTGTGTCTAATGAAATGAGTTCATTCTCTAAAGTCTTTCTCTTCTTTGTTCTTCACTATCATTGTCCATTGGAGTTAATTTATATATCAATTTTCATCTTAGTGTTAAGTTATAATGTAACGTAGGGAATCTAGGGATTGCTTTGTGCCTTTGCAACGCGATTTATTATTAGTGTTAATTTTGTTGTTATTATTGTGGTTATTATTATTATTACTATTATTATTTATTTATTTATTTATTTATTATTATTATTATTATTATTATTATTATTATTATTATTATTATTATTATTATTATTATTATTATCATTATTATTATTATTATTATTATTATTATTATTATTATTATTATTATTATTATTATTATTATTATTATTATTATTATTATTATTATTACAGTGTTCATCGTGCTCAAAGTCTCAAAAAACCTGAGGCGCGTTTAGTCAGTTCCTAGGTGAAGAGCAGTTAGATATCCAGAGGCTTGAAAGCCATTGAAAAATAATTAATTTTGAGGCGTTTCTTGAAGCAGAAAACGAAGTCGATTTCAATTCTTGTTGCGGCAACACGATAATGCACGAGAACCAATCACAGTGCTAAAACAAGGCTCAACCCAAACATCGCATATCCGACGATAGCAGACTGTGGGCTGGATCTATGGAGAAAATAGGAGTGCTTATTCAGTCGTTGTAAAAGTTTGCAGGTGTGATAGCTCAGTTTAAATCTTATTCTAAGACCAATAGGAAGCCAATGCAAATGATTGAGCTAAGTTAAGGAGTTTGAACGGAGAGGTGAATGCAACACAACGCGAGCCAGAGAATTTAGGATGCGTTGAAGCCTGTTGACTTCAAGACTTGACATATAATGCACTTTTCAGCTGTTTGAGCGCTTCTGAGAGACTCTTAAGTGGCGCTTTATAAATGTTTTTTTACATTACATTACAGAGCTGGCTGCGGTCTGTGGCATGTCTTTGGTAAGAGTAGACGTTATGTAACGTATTGCACTGATTTGATAGAAACAAAAATTGCAAAGGTTTGTTAACTGGGATTGGAATGTAAAATTGTTGTCTAAAGAGACCCGAAATGTTTTTGCAGAACAACAGTTCAAATTATTAACTAGGTCAACGTCGATTCTTGAAAATAGCAGGTTCTTATGAAACTGCTATATTTCGTGATGGACGTGGCAATGAATCAAAGTTCAGTTTGCCACTCAGCAAACAAAATACTTGTGTGTCAAAAATAATAGGTTTTGCCGCTTGGTATTTCCAACAATGCTTTTGCAAAACAAACACCTATTCCGTACAAACTTTCCACAAGTAAAGTTGCATGACAGCGTGCCATTCTTTGTTAGACCAATTTTACAAACTTCGATCAGTTTGGCAAATTTCATCGGACAAATTTAAGATAATTTTAACGTATCTTCAGTGCCGCCTCCTTCTGTTCTTTCTTCTACTACTTCAATGGTAACTGTTGTAAAACTGCTATCAGTCTACTGCCTAGTCAGATATATTTGGGAGATAAATTAATCTCTATGGAGAAATTGCCCGATCCATTTTTCCTATTGATAAAGTCTTCAAAGCAGCAACGTCTGTTTCGACTGATCGCTTGAAATAACGAAATAATTATGCAGTATGCAATCCATAAATTGTTCAAAATGTATCATCTCAGAACCTTTTATCCTTGTTTATTAACTTAGAAATTTTAAACAGCCCATTCTAATCCAAGTCGGTGGTTTTAAGCATAGTTGTTAAAAACGGTCAAATCAAAAAAAAAACGGAAAAAAACGTCGTTTTATTGGAAACAAATTAAAAACGAAAAAAAACAAGAAAAAAACGGAAAAAAACTAATTTGACTTTTCTACATTTTTTAATGCATTTTAAAATTAAAAACCTTGTTTAATCAGCAAATAACATAACTTTGTTAGTAAACACCAAGTAGTAGTAATCTACAACAATTATTCTCTTTTTCATAAGGTTGTCTTAAAAAGAAATTGAGAAATTAAAAATATGGAAATCTTTTAAAATTTAAATTGTATACATAAGTCCACATAAATCCATGCTGACATGAGCAATTAAAAACTAAACTTTGTAAGTATGGAGTGTAATTTTAATTAAAAATTGTAGTTCTACTTACAATTCTGACTTCTATCAGAACTTGATATATCGAGGGCTGACAAGCAAAGGTGCACATCTCGGGTTTTTAGTATTCAGAGATATTCGAATTTGAAAGTTTGGACTTCTTGCATAATTCAACAATTGGTAGCAACAGAATTGTAAACCCATTTAAAATAACTGTGGACATTGCTCTTCAACCTCAAACCAAAATTGTAGGGCTGCCGTTATAAATTAATTTGCAAAAATGTTTTTATAACAGATACTATATCGAAAAGTTGCCAGATGTGCACCTTTGCCTGTAAAGGCAAGGAGATGTGCACCTTTGCCTGTAAAGGCAAGGAGATGTGTACTTTTGCCTGTAAAGGCAAGGAGATGTGTACTTTTGCCTGTAAGGATATGTACCATTGTCTGCAAGCGCAAGGAGTTGCGAACTTTTGCGTGTCAAGGCAATGGATCTTTGCCTGCATAATCAAGGATCAAGTTGTGCACTGTTGCCTGTCAAGATAATTCTGTAGGCCCTACTTTTGACAGAAAAAGCAAGGAATAGAGGACTTTTACCTTATAGTCAGTGTTGTATTAACCCTTGAACGGTAACCTGGGGGTAATTTCTACCCCCAGACTGTTATAACTGCTGCTATTAAAGGAAGTACTAGAAATTTTTACAATCGCTTTGGTGACTTTTCCTGACATTGACCATGCTTCAAATTATGTAAAAAACATTGTGCATACTGTCACCATATTTAACATATTTTCAATATGGCGGCGAAAAACAAGATGTTATGAAGAAAAAATAATTGCATAATACTATTTCAAGCAAAGGAGAATCTGAAATTCGTTAGTCCACATCCAAACAAATAACATAATGCTATCTATAAACCTATAACATACCAAATAAAAGCTCAGGTAATGTTATCTTTTATGTACACTACATGTCAGCAACCATAAATGTAACAGCATGCCTTTCATCTTCTACTGACTGTCTTCTAAGACGTCTTCAATTGTAGGCCTACATCTCTTACATATTAGCTTCTTTTCAGCATGCTGCTGACAAACAAATTGTTCACATTCAGTGCATTGGTTTTCAACTTTTATATCTTTTTTTCTGGGGCACGCATGACATCGACCACGCTTTCTCGACTTCTGCGACTCCGGTTTGAGTATTGGTTTTATTATAACGACGCAATGACGTCATTATAGTAATGACGTCAGTCATCTGCATAGAATATCCGTGTTAAATACAAAGAATATTATCAAACTATGATGTACTGTATCGTTGTAATTAGAAAAATTCGTTCCTACTTCACAAACAACAGTAGTTACCCCTGGGGGTAGAAAACACCCCCAGGTTACCGAGGACCGGTGTAAAAAAAAGGTTACCGTTCAAGGGTTAAATGGCAAATAGTCCTGTCCATTATTATTCTAGTTATGGTGTGCATTTATCGTAATCATAATCTCCAAACTTCTAAGGCGCCACTCGAAAGCCAAGCGTGGGGCACCAGCTTATTCACGAGCGTTGTGTTGAGTCAAAAGGGTTATTTTGTTTCCGTAAGAGTAGTCCAAAGATGGAACGGGTCGAGTTGCCATAATTATGACGACGGGACCGAACAGCTACTAAGGCAGGTGTCGTCTGGGTCTGGAATAGGAAGGTGGAGGATCAGATGAGACAGGGTAAGAGTTCTTGAAAAGGTGTGATATCAGTTTGAATGAAACGTTATGCATTTTATGTTCTTACTACGACACCTTAATTATTAAGCTTATAGAAAAATGAAGCATTAGGCAACTTGAATAGTTTTAATAATTATAATCTGCATTGCAAAGAAAGTATCAAAGTCATAAAAACAAAATGAATGTCTAAACTAAGCTGAGAATAAAAAGTTATGGCCAGCAACGATCAAAATAAACTTCCTTTTTCTATAAGCTTAATAATAATAATTATTATTATTATTATTATTATTATTATTATTATTATTATTATTATTATTATTATTATTATTATTATTATTATTATTATTATTTTTATTATTATTATTATTATTATTATTATTATTATTATTATTATTATTAGTAGTAGTAGTAGTATTATTATTATTATTTTATTATTATTATTATTATTATTATTATTATTATTATTATTATTATTTTTTTATGCCCCGAGGTATACAGGATCCCTCAGGGACTTGAATATTAATTATAAGAATGTAAAATATCCGGAATGGCCCTTATTATTATTATTATTATTATTATTATTATTATTATTATTATTATTATTATTATTATTATTATTATTATTATTAATATTTTTATTATTATTATTAGCGATGCGGATAATAAGTGAAGGATCAAGAAACAGCACAACAAGCGGTGAAACATCCATGGTGAAAGGAGTGGCCCAGGTACCGAGCGCCATGATAACGTCACAGCTTAAAATAGTCGGTCCCATGTAAATTACTTTCTGTGAACATAATAGACTGACTGGTGTGAAGGTACAAGGAGTGAAAAGAACTGTGGCAGCTCAGCCTGTCAGCTACGACCTTCAATCATGTTTAATAACTCATTCATAGCCATTTAGCCACATTTTACGGCAATTTCTCCCTGTAAGCGCTGTATTGTAATTGTCATGTTGTGTAGCGTCTCCTTAGAAACATGGACGTTTCCAGCATGAGTACCCGGAGGAAATTGTCACCCAGTCATTGGCATAACTTGTCTTTGTTTATTTACAGTTGTTGTAAGAGTTCATGCAAATCTGGATGGTGAGAACATCACCGAGACGGAAAACGAAATCTCGACAATGATAGCCGGCATTCTCATCGACCGTTCAATTGACCAACCAAGTAGAATACTTGAACTTGTTCAACACAAAGTTATTGCTGCTAAGACAGGTCAAAGTATCGTTCTCTACATCTACTGTAAGACAATTGAAGAACTACAAGAACTGTATGAGTCACTGACCTCAGGGCGACTGAAGGATTCCGTTGAAGTGTGCTTCGTTAGCTTATTGAAGCGATCACAGAAAATTGCAGTGTTGGCACTAACCGTATCGGATGAAGAATTTCAGAAGATGCGAACATATTTCGAAGGTCAGAACTTGTTCCAATTCAATTAAAACACATGCATTCGCTATCTATTGTAGGTTTCTAAGTTATGTTATTAAAGAAATCGTAGTCGTATTAGTGCTAACAGTGAATAATAGTACATTAAATATGCTGTCATTGACATTCAGTTATGGTCATGAGCATATTAATTTAGTTACTGGTTATGGTTTGTCTGTAAAAGACAACATGTATTATGTAAGATCGCGGGTTTACTACGTTTATGCTTCGAGTGGAGCAATAGTTTGAGTTGTCTCCCAGTCGGTTTGGGAAGGAGTTTTTGTATTTTTGTATTTCTGTTCTAGTCCTTGCTAAGTTGGCTTAGTTTCTCTGTTCTGCTTTGTGCGAAATAAAGTATATATTAGTTAACCGAGTAATCTGCTAGTTCAGTCCCTAGTTCAAAATATAAATAAGAAAAAGTTATCACTGGATGAATGACAAAATCACTTGATACTTGTAATCAATTGAATCCCTTAGTACTTAGTACTCACTTATCATTTGAGAGGCACTTAAAAGGTGCTACATAAAGTGTCGTACTATATGTATTTCAAGCAGTTGTTAATGCAGTAAGCTCTTATGATCATGTGGCTGAGATTCCCAAGCAAATGGGCTACTGTTGATTTTTTCCACAACCGAGTTGTTTCTAATGATGAAACATTTCAAATCTGATTCTCCTTAAAAATTGTTTTGGAAGTGAAGATCTGGTGATGCAGGTTCGACTTCAGAATTGTGTTGAGAACCTCTAGGTATGGGGTGCCACTAGTGTAATTATTCTGCTCGATTGCGCTATTTAATATTGACATCGAGAGCACTGTGAAGATGGATGATTTGGGTAGAGTAGATCTACTATAATGGCAGGCGCACTAGATAACCAGGTAAATCAACATCGTATGGAGCGCCGTTGGCTCGATTCGGTCTGATGCCGTTTAGGGGATTTTGTCCTCCGAAATATATGGGGTAGATTGGCAAATCGACACCCATGAGATGGTTATTGTGGATTGCTGGGACTTTGGATGCATTAAATGATCCATGGGTGTCATTTTGAAACAGTACCTCATGGAAAAAGTGATGAGTCATTAGGTAAAGTGACATCTCGTGAGGAATTCGGCTATAAATGGAGGAGGTTAGCCAATGAAAGAGGGAGTCTGGAGAAGACCCGTCTTGATATTCTGCCTCGAGCTTAGCTTCGGCCTTGAAGTCTCGACTGGCAAGAGGACCTGCCGTCGATCTACGGACCAACCATCCGAGAAGCAGTCGCTAATGGACCTGCTCGACGAAAGAACGGGGAAGCAGCTGAAGAGTTGTCTCGGTCAAGTTGCGTGTCGATGTGACATTATCGATCGTCTGTGTGAAGAACAAAATAATAAAGCGGCGTTCTTCGTGTACGTGCGTGTCGCTGCTGTCCTATTCAAACCTCTTGATATACCACGAGAGCCGGACCGAGGACAGCCCTTCGTTGAGATCCGGGGTTTCGGGCATCCTGGTAGAGCTCTGAACTACTCGGCGAAGGAGAGGAAGTGAGAAAACCCAGAGTCTCACGACAATTGCATCTACCGTTGCAACATCCATTGTCCGCTCCAAATTTGATAACTGCAGCAAATCCAACTTTCTTACTCTTGAATACGACAACATTAATTGTGCTCAACTTATGCAAAACTCATTTGCCCCAGCTGTCACCAGAGCACCCAAACGATGAGTGTGTGTAAAAGTGACTGGAAAACCAATG
The DNA here is from genome assembly GCA_020284085.1 of Aporrectodea caliginosa. Lineage (NCBI taxonomy): Eukaryota > Metazoa > Annelida > Clitellata > Crassiclitellata > Lumbricidae > Aporrectodea > Aporrectodea caliginosa. Next base: position 145,997 of record JACEVL010000294.1, on the reverse strand, counting down.
CAGCTCGTCGTTAAAGTGTCAGAAAGGCCATGCTAATCGTCTATAAATATACACGTGTACGTACATACATTGTACACACTTGCATACATATGAGCCTGTGACACCTGTACTTCAGGATCTGCACTGGCTTTCCTTTCAGCATAGGATCTGTGGTTTCAAATCAGTGATTTTAGTTTATCAAACACGAAATTGTGTCTTTCAGTTGATGGGGGCAGGTGGTTGCTATGCCTAATTGATTGTCTAGCAACTCAGTTGATTGAATGGATGGCTGATTACGTGATTGGTTGTTGACTGATTTTTGATTGATTTGTTGTTTATTGATTGATTGACAGATGCGGACAGAGACTTTGATCCGTCAGTTGAGATGCTGATTAATGATTATGATGATGAGCAGACGTTGGATGAAGAGGAAGATATGAGCAACGGAGAAAGCGTCGTGAACGAACTTGTTGCAATACATCAGGTTAATCTAATCTATCTGTGATCTAATCTATATACAACCTAATCTATATGTTATTATGTATGTATCTTTAATAATAATCTGCAATCTATTCCACCTGCAATGTAATCAACATATGATCTATTGTTGGGGTGCTAAATAGTGTAGTGGTTAGTGTGCTGGTCCAGCGTGGTCCACGACACAATGGTAAAAAATTTCTTTAGCAGAACTATTCTCCACAAGTTTAAATCTGTTCTACCTTTTCTAAGTAAGATGTAGACCAAATCTGAAGCAGATTGTAGCACTTTTAGAGGTCGCTCAAGGTCGCCTAACATTTCCTTCATAATACCTGTGTGGATTGCCGCCATAATGTCATGGATCTTCCAATTGTTTTCGGCTTCTTATTTGGACCTACTGGAGGATCTGCCGTTACTATGTTCAGGAGGTTCCAGCAAACCTAGTCATACATTGACAAGGCGACAAATGAAGTGCTTCCGACGACACCTTTAATGCACACACTTCTGCTCTCCCAGAACAAATGGTGAAATTCTGCAAGGCAGCTCTGGAAGGGTCACATCAGAGAGAAGACTTTGAGGAATTCTTGAAAATCGCCTTGATCTTCCTGGGTGATGAAAAGGGAGTAACGGTTTCTTTGGGCACCAGGAGCATTCCATAATGCACGACAATTGGTGAAAGCTATCTATAGCACAGTCCATCAATTTTGTGAGAAAAAATCTGACTCTAACCGAGCCTCAAGATGTCCGCCATTTCACAATTCCAATGGAAGTAAGCAAGTTCACGTGACATTCTTTGGCCAATAACGCGACGGGCGTGAATGTAGTACTGGGGTTCCGCTAAAGCCCGGGGCGTGAACGGATCCACTACGTTTAAAGAAAATAGAAACGAAGTTTCTGTGCTAAGCTTCTCTATTAACATTTCATTTTAGTCACTTCAGGTTTATTTCGCTGTTGAAGGGACTTTGAGGACAGGGAGGTTCTGGAAAGTTCAATGAGGAAAGGATTCGACTTCTATCGGGTTCGAATCCCCACCGTAGGCCATGGGCGACCCATCGTGTAATCAATACGGCGTTTATAAAGCAGGCATGCGTTCCTATGGGGCCCGCGACTCCGCGACCCCGCCTATACCGTGACTTGTATAGCGCCTCTAGCCGCTATATCTTTCAGCTCTGTAGATACTAGGCCGAGCTTAAGCCTTAGAGTCTACGACCGGCTTTGGTGGCGACTGAAAAGTGTCCGCTCTGATTGGGCTCTTCGTCCCAACACCAGTAGCCTACTTTCATTATCGATCTGGGTTCACTCCGTGTCTTACCGCTTACGATACTCCTTAGCACTTCTGCCTGTTCTTGCGCTGTATAACTTTCTGGATTAAATCATCTAGCTCTGCATTAGCTGGCACCCGCCATTTCTCTAGTTCTGGTTAAAGTTTAATTAAAACAAATTCACGGGAGATACCAGATTGCGGCTTCCAATTACGCGAAAATTATATCTAGGCCTACTAGTCCGTTTGATTAAATTCAGTCATCTAAATTACAGTTTCATTGGGGTCGAGTTAGCTAACGTCCATTCAATAGCAGTGCACTCTTTCAGTAAGCAGAGACGGTAAATGCAGAATCATCGAAGAGCCATTCTCAGTGCCTCGCCACGTTTTATAGGCTAATCTATGCGCCTAAAGAAGCGCGTTCTTTTCGCTCACTTTCCCACCAATTACAGCGCAGTGTCGCAAGCGCCGTTTTCCCCCTCGTAAATTTCTACCAATCACGGCAGTTCGCTCTATTTGGCTTCAGCGCCCATTTCGGTCTATGCCAGATTTGTAAAATTGTAATTACTTAATTTTATTACATTTATTTCAATTATAATGGATATTTCATATTTGAAAATCAAGTAATTAGTAATTAAATCGTTTCATCTTAAAATTTGCCTGACTTGCGTTCCCTCTTCAGTTGCGCCATGTGTCACGGCACCGTTGGCACATGCCTCGCTACGGCCTTGCAAATAAAATGCAACACGAAATCTTTAACTTAAGCTGTGGCAGTATTCTCCGATTTCGTTAGTAATTGCCTTTGTCCTGTTCGCCGCAAAAACCACTATAGGCCTACAAATTCGATTCCTTATGCCTGACAAGTGGCCGAATTTATCGAGCCATTTGACTCAATGTTCTTAATTATTTATCTCAGCTGAAACATTCGTCGACTGTAATATTGAATCCAGGTCCATGAGGTTTGATGGTGTGAAACGCGCGAAATAAATCAGACCTCTAAATCCCTAATGCCAGTGCTTTTTTTCTAGAAAAAAAGGTTCCGGAACTGAACAAATTCAAAACAATAGGGGCATATTTTATGCTAATATTTCTATTTCATATATATCAATATCAATAAACACTGAAAGCACCGAAATTAAATTAAAGTTTCTAAGTAATTTTAAATAATTTTTTAATTAAAAATGTAAATTAACTAAATTATTTTTAATAGCTGAAAAAAGGTACCGGAACGCCGTTCCGGACCGCTCCGGCTGAAAAAAAGCACTGCCTAATGCTTTTAGTATTATTAAAGTTCAAGTAACCAGCAGAAGGCTTTTTGATAGTACTGTTACTGTAAAAACGTATAGAATTCTCTTCCCGTTAATAGCGCATTTAAATGTTTCAGCGTACACAATTTATTATTAATTTATTTTTTATTAGGTGTGCTCCACAATTAAAATATTTTAAGGAGATTAATTTTTACGATTACAATTTTTAATCGCGATTAACCTTGCTATGAATCGCATCGTGAGAAAATAACAATGCAGTTTTGTTGTGGTTGCAGACAGAAGAAACTTGTCATTGTTTTCAGTTCGTACAATTTTTAATGAGATAAAATATATGCAGAATTACAATTAACAACCTTATTTCACAAATCCTAAGACTTTTGGCTTCGACATTACCTTGCACATTGAAGTGATCGGCAATTTAATCACGATTAAATATTTTAATCGCGTTAATCGTCCAAAAATTTAACGCGTTAACTGCGAGTAATGCAAGCACCTATCGATGGCGCTAAACAATTTAGATTGAAGGATTTTCTCAAGGTATCCACACAGTGACCGATGTATTAGATGGCGAGCGGTCGAACTAATCGGCTACCGGGATCCACACTTGAATTTGTCGATAACCTGTAGCTTTTCAGCATTCGAAATTCAAAACAGACTCATGGATGCACTGTTATCAAGTTTAGTTATCCGTATTGTTTAAGAATATGGAGTTAAGGACTCATTGTGTGTAAAAAGATTTAATATTGTGACACGAGAAAATGCCATTTACAATTACGATTGCACATTAACTTATTTCGGTCTTGTAAGTGTTTTATGCATTGATTCTTTACTTAGAATAAATAATTCAATCAATGTTTTCACTTTTTTGGTGATTTATAACTTTCTGAAAGTCAACCATGACTTGATTTGAAAAAGTCTCTTCTGGAGCCCAACAATCATAACGGCAATCGATGCAATGACTTTGGGACGATATAGAAGAATTAATCACTTAACTAATTTTAGTCACTACAGCGAAAAACATTGCAGTGAGCTTTTTTGCACTCTGAGAACATGTTTTTTTTTAGTTGAATGAGCTTCCATTGAAGCTGTGGGATGTCGTATTAGAAAAGTCGTTTCTGCATTGGATACTGAATCCTTCATCCCACCAAAGAGACGAAAATGTCGTTAAGGCTTTGGCATCAGTCGACTTCTGTTGGTTTCAACGAACAACAAAAAGAAGATTTAAGAAAAGAATTTGGCGTCGACTCAAAGGTTCAATGCTTCTCTAGTATAGTTATATCCAGAGCCACGATGGTTAGAGAATTGTTACAATTACTGGTCATACAACAAGAGATATGAGTTATGAGTACATATTTTCTGATCTAAGAAATTTAGCATTTTATCAATCACATAATATTCCGAATCTCAGAGCCGGTTAATTAACTGGTTCTTAAGACCTCTAGACTCAAGTTAATATGGACCCTCGCCTTTCTCACCCCAATGTAAAGGGGGGTCTAGTTGCGTGTTAAGCATCCAGATGGAGTGCAGGAGAAAGTTCAATCCGCCAATGCTTTTCCTCACAGCAATCTCCTAATAATTATAAGGCTCCCTGGATGCCAAACCATAAGGTAAACGCACCACACCTCGTGTTGAGACGCAGCGTCGGATAGATTCATTGATGATGAGGAGCAGCTATACAGCTGGATAGTTCGCTTATGGGGCAGTCCGCGTCTACTAAAAGTGTAGAATTGGTAGAGGTTCCGCGACAACTCGTCTACAGACACTTCGTCTACAGACATTTCGCCTACAAGTATATCTGTATCCATTACGGCTAATCAACAGAGGCCGCTTTCTTATACTTTCACTAAAACGTGCTAAATATTCTCAGGAATCCAGATTATAATTACTGAAACGAATATTTTTATTAATCCAGCTTCTATTTAATGGAAATTTATTGTCGTGACGCCGTAGAATTGCAAATGGGCATTTGTTGTTCTTTGTCATCCGAGTGCAAAAGCAACAGGGCTTTGTTATTGCATCGATGTAAGCGCCATATAAAAAAGGATATAATGGGTATATTTCACAACAGGAGGCAAATTCAGAAATAGAATTAGAGGGGGAAAAGTCATGCAAAATAAAAAAATTCTTATACAAATATTTTCATGGCAGTGCTGAAGCATACTGAAAAAATTAGTCCAAATCTGTCAAATAAAAGCAGAGCTTAAATTTGACAGATTTGGTCTAATTTTTAATTTTTTTTTAAATTTTGCTTTGATTTCTAAATATATACAACTCCGCTATTTTATAAATACACACCGCCACTGTCTATGATTAGTGATTAGTTTTTTTTCAATCAAAACTTTTTTTATTGAAGCCGTTTCAAAACGCAAAACATTTCAACATGAAAATCAAGACTGGCCGCAAGAAGAGTCCCAAAAAGGGATCAAGATCCCGCTAACTAGGGACACCTTGAACAACATTTCAGATATCTGAATTAGTGAAAGTTAAATCCTTGACAAACAGTGCAACATCCAGTTTCGTACAGCAATGCTAACTAAACAGCACACAGCAAATTATTAACTAGATTCTATAGCACTATGAAAAAAATTGAAAAAACCGAAAACCTTAACTAACAGTGAAAAAACGATATTTGGCAGTGTGGGTTATAGTTAATTTCCATTAATTAGGAAGGCATGCAGCAAATTTTTAAAGTGCTGTAGGTGGGGGCTCGACGTAGGTTAATTAGCATTAAGTATGCATTAAAATTTTACACAGCAACCTATCTTATTATGACGATATATTATCTACCTAAAATAAATTCAATTTAATAGAAAATCTAAAGTAACGGAGTTGTAAATTACAATAAAATATCAATCCAATCTGACCTTCCTATAGATGAATGATAACATCGCTGACGTGAAAGGCAGGACATCAAGTAGGAAGCGATATCGATACCGGCTAGCCTCCCAAAGGTCGACTGAGCCTGTTAGTCGCTAGATGGCTTTGATAAAATTAGCGTAGGACAGATGGGTGCCTTGCATGGCTGCGATACAGTTAAATTAGACTCCTGTAATAGCTTGTAAGCATCTGTTCATACTATGACTTGTAAGGATATTACGTACTTGCTAGTTTAAATTAATACAGATTATTATTATTATTACTTTTATTACTATTATTATTATATTATTTCTGTATTAAAGTCACATTCGTCTGTATTTCAATAATTTTTGCAATTCAGTGTACAATAGACCTATCTATTTCGAACTTTCATGTCAATTTTTCAACAAATAATGAGAAATTTTAATCAAAATTATACACAACTCCTTGTTTTATAGATGGAATGACATTGTTGAATTCGAATTCCAACGTACTAGGTTTTCGTTTATGATTGCTGAGCATTAATGACCTTGAAAATCCAAATTGATTCCTGGAGTTGTCAATTTTTCTGTATTTTCTCAATATGCTAGCTGTGCGGAATAACTAGCCCAAATATCTGTGCATTTCTTTTGTATTTTTGTCAACAACAGATCTGTCTTTTGATTGTGCTAGAAGTGATCATTTGAACTAAAAACGTAACGGAGTTGTAGTATCGGAGTTGTAAAAAATTAATAGTTAGGTCTCCACGCTGACTGGACGAGTTAAGATATAAAAAAAGTTAGTGTATATTGTATAGTGGCATAGTGTATAGTGGTATAGTGTATAGTTTCAGTTTCACTATTTTATACATACGCAAAATGCAATAATTACAGTCACGGAGTTGTAAATCTTTTTTATACTATAACATTACCGGATAAATTTCCGAAAATTGTCAACAGAAGCAAACATCCATATTGATTTTTTGTTGGTATTACCAATGCTGACATAGTCCCTGCTATCGAAGATTTCAATTTCACAGATGGCAGAACCCCATTCGTAACAGTGTTGTAAGCAATATTTGAAGACATAGGGTTTTATTTATTTTTTAATTATTTAGTTCGTCAATAAGTTAATAAAAAATATAGAGAGCATTGGATATGTAAGTTAATGATCTAAAAATTATAAAACATCAGTTCAGCGCTTCAAATTGTTGCCCTAACGTAACGTTGAATTGACTCACCATTAGAAAGGACAATGCAATTTCGGGTTAAAATTGGACTTTATGATTTTTCTCATATTGATCATCTAAATATTATTAAAAGCTGACGGTGGAGATAAAAGATAGTTTAGAGATTAGGGCGGTTATTAGAAGTATCGGAAGGGCCAAGGCTTAATTTTTTATGCGATGACGGATAATAGGAAGTAGGTAGGGTAGCTGTGTTGAGTGAGCAGTTTATTAGTAACAATAAGATGGGGGCAAAAATATGTCAAAGAGATTTAATTAAGAGTCAAGTTCACAGTGCTTGGAGGAGGAGTCACTGAGGAGCTTATCAGCGTCAGGCAGAGAGATCTCATCAAAAGCACAAAGACCAGGAAAATTTAGATGGTTAGAGTTCAATATAGGTGAAGGCGTGTTTGGTGGAGTGGCGAATAGCTTCAGTTTTGTTTACAAAGTTGTCAAGAAGCTCATGAGGTGTTAGTGGGTATTTAGTGAGTTTAACGATTTCCAAAGGGCCTTGCCATCTTTCTCCGCTTCTTCAATGTTCTGTGGTAACTAGATCGAGCGTTTGTGCTGGAATGAATTTCTTTGTTTCTGTGATTGCAATTTCAGTAGATTGATTAAACGAGTGTCTTTTGGAGAGCGTTTACACTTCCGTTCAATCTAGCAAGTTTTTCGCTTTAAAGTGGCACATTCCGAGTCGAACCAAGGACAGTCAGTCTTCTTATGGATGGTAATTTTACGAAGAGGAGAATGAGTGTTTAAAAGCTCTTCCATCGTACGGTCGTACGGGTGAATACAGATTCTGCAGTCACTAGCGGAGTCGGTTGAAGTGTCATTCTGTAAAGTTCAGATTCTTCAAGATCTTTTTGAAATGAAGATAATTATGTCGAAATTAGAAAATGATCTTCTTTCAATTTTCTGGTAGATTCTGGGAGGAGGTTGAGTAGTAATTGTGAAATGGATAATAGAATGATCCGAGTGTCCTGGTGGAGAAATGTCAATATTTCCAATTAAGGAGGGTAATCGTGAAATGACAACATCAAGAGTATTGCCAAGGTTGTGAGTAGGTTCCAAATTGTGTTGAATGAGGTTATGAGACGTCAGCAAACGAACCATGTACTTGGTGTTTAAGTTGTTGGGTTGATCAAATTTAATGTTCATGTCTCCCAATATTAATAGGTATCAGTTGAATGTTGACAGCGTAATATTCTTCGAAGAAGGCTGTTGTAATAGATGATCGTCCAGGACGGTAAATGACGACGACGAGTGGATGTAGTGAAATAACCTGCGTCTTTTGGATATGTTCGTAGACGATTTTTTTTTATAGAAAACGCATATTCCACCACCTCTAGGACCGCGTAGATTGGAAGAGGTCTAGCTTTATCTAGAAAACTATAGCCTGATGGGGGGGAAGCAATAAGCGACGGAGAGTTTGTGGCTTCGTGGGATGTTTCGACAACAGCAACTATGTCAAAATCTGCTGTTACAATGTGATTCTCGACTAGGGCTGATTTGTTGTTTATCGAGCAAGCATTCCACGAACCAATTTTACTAGTTGTTCACTGGCGTAATTTGTATCAGTCGAAGCTGTCGAGGAGGAAAAGGCGAACATGTAGAAGTAGGTCTGAAGTGGTGTGTGGTAACTATGGTGGTGATGGCTCTTGGATGAGCAGGGTTCCATAAGTTGAAATGAAACAGTTTTTTGCGAGTTCAGCGAGGTGGTGGTGTTGACGGACATCTGTAGAGAAAAAGTTCAGCAGAGGAGTATTGTAAGAGTAACATGACGAATAGTTAATTTGCATTGTAAATGCAGTGTAGACGTCGAGCGATGATATGTGCCGTAAGAGTTAAAAGTATTTGAAACTGACAATACAAACAATGTTGTTCATAATCCAAAGTTCAGAGAAATTAGGCTCAGTGATTACTATATGACGTTTTCAAAAAAAACTAGATAAACTGTAATAAATGTATTTTATAATACAAATCTCACGTCGAAAACAGAAAAAAACACACGCACGTAGGTGTGCGCCATACGACAATCATATGGGCTAATAATATAAGATAAATATTTTTTTATAACTAACTTATGCCCTGAAATGTATTTACAAATACAATTTTTTTTATTTTTCTCGTTGTGTGAGCCGTCTAAAGGAGAAGACCGAAATTTCTCTAATTTGCCTCCTGTTGTGACGTGAAATATACCCACATTATAGACTTTGACTCTGCACTTCAGTCGGCCTATCTCTTTCCAATCAATATCCAGCTGGCAACGAAATTTCTGCTTATTTCGTGCAGAATATTTCCCTGCTAATGTAACAAAGCTGTTTTATCATTAAAAGCAGTCATAGTTGTGATTTTTTAGATTTCTATGGACAAACCAGAAAAAGTTCTGCAATCGTCAGAAACAATCGAAATTATCTCTTGGACAATATCCATTCGAATTACAAGTTAATCGCTTCGATGTTGTTTTTCAATTGCATAACGGAAAAACAAAGTCATGTCATACAACGACAACGTTCAAACCGAGATAAAAACGTCGAGATTTTGCACGTCATGAATTCTTTTGACGAGACAAAGTTTTCCAATTTCATCAACTGTCTTCGACAAACGAACCAGAAGACTGTGGCAAGGATCATAGAAAACGGAGGTTTACAATCTATGCTTTATCGAAAGGACAATGCGTTAATATAATTTGAATTAAAATACTGCCTAAACATTTATATCGAATTACATCAAGAATATTCCTTCACATTTAAAAAATAATTCCGTATTTTTATAATCAATTATATCCTAACTTGTTAGGTCTAATCAATGCAAAATTTATTATCACGAAAACCCGTTGAAAAGTCTTATGATAACGGTATTGTGTGGGTCTAGAGCCTCATATAAACGGTCATACTTGTAACGGCATACATTTAGGGCGCCCTTGAATTCTGAGGAAATTTTATAGAAGAATTATTCTGGTACTTTAGTCTGGCCACAATGTCAGATGCTGAAACACGCATAATGGTGTAGGCCTACATCTTAAGTAAAATTTTATATACTTCAACAATAATTTGCGTTGGCGATTTGCCAATTTTGACTCAACCTGTTGAGCAGTTAGCTTGAACCAGGAATCATATCACTTAACCTACATCTAACAGTTTTTAGTACAGGCCTACGAGAACAAAGTCATCTGCGGTAAACCTACTCGATTATTAATATTTAAATCAAACAAGTATTATAATATTATTACTACGAGTTTCGGGTTCCAGCTTATGAGATTTGAAATATATTATATTTTCATGTGCATTTTTCGTACAATACAAGCAATCCTGAAATTAACAGGAAAATATTTGGTTTCATGCAGTGTTATTTCTATTAACTGTAACTGAAAAAGCAAAATAACTGAAAAATGTCTTGCAGTTAACTGTAACTGTAACTGAAACTGAAAAATACTGAATAACTGAAACTGTAATAGTAACTGAAAAACGAAAACTGTATAACTGAAAAATAACAAAAGTTAACTGAAAAATAAAACATGAGTGTTTTTCTTACTTACTTTTTGAATGGTAGGCCTAATCCTACTCTAGTCTACGGTCAGTTTTCTATACTCATTTCACTTATGGTTTCTTTTCAGTTTTCTATGCTAGTTTCACTTCTGGTTCCTTTTCAGTCTTCTATGCTAGTTTGACTTCTGGTTACTTTTCAGTTTTCAATGTTCGTTTTACTTCCGGTTCCTTTTCCTTTCGTTGTGTTGTCGTTGGTGCTAAACCGTAAATTCGTAAAACAATCCACGACTACGAGAATAATGTTTAAGCCAAGTAGGGGTCGAAAAGTAGAAAGTGGCGTGTGAGAACATTTTGTTTACGAAGCCGCAGACGACAAAAGTCGATGTTGTGTTCACAACGTTGCTGGCAAGGATGTTGAAAACCACGAGTGTGGCACGCTAATTGTCGGAAATAGAGCAAGTGTGATTCTGGAACATAGTGTTTTTCTTAAAGTAAACCGTTAAATCGCATTGATTTGCTGCGTAAATGTTTCTGATAACTGTTCAGAATACTTGTGGTCAGTGTGTCATTAGTCATGACTTGTGAGAAAAATAACTGATGCAGCAATGCTATAACTGAAAAATAAAGAGAAATAACTGAAACTGTAACTGAAAAATAAAAAAAAATAACTTTAACTGAAAAATATGATTTCAGTTAACTGTAACTTTAACTTTAAGTGAAAAATCATAAATTAGATAACAATAACTGTAACTGTAACTAAAAACCATAACTGAAATAACACTGGTTTCATGATGCCTTGGACTTGTGCACATGAACCGACGGAAAAAAATAGCGAAAGTACAACTTACCCAGAAAATCAAAATATCTAAATCTCATTCAGTAGCAGCGTATAACTTAGTAACAGGGAAAGTGTTTTCTGGCCTAGATTGAAGTTTATCGAATTCAATTCAATGCCGTACTAGTGATAAATGTCTTTAGCATATATCAAGATCTCTTGCGAATGTTTCTTTCAGAAAAAATTAAGCTGCGCGCAACTCATGACTTTGACCCAGATCAGATGAATAGAAGAGAGGCAAAGGAACTCCAGAATATTTTAGACAGAGAAACAGTTACATGGCAGAACAACCCTTACACGGTGGCGCTTACATTTAGAACAGGAGACAAAATGGAAACAATTCCTTCCACAAACATAGGGTAATTATATATTATGCAGGAGACAATTTAGATTTGTTATAAATCATGAAAACTTTACTTGAATATTCTTCTCTGAACGTCTTTCGTTTCTAAGCCTTGGTTCTAAACATGGTAAACACTTTCTTTATAATTATTGTAACTGGATGCATTTTGTCACTATTCTCAATAAACGAATATATATATATATATATATATATATATATATATATATATATATATATATATATATATTATATATATATTATTACTGTCTTTTACGAAGCACATTGCCGCATTGACTCGTTTCTGTTACTATCAATTGCGCCAGCTGCGGGTTGTCACTCGCTTTCTGTCTTCTTCCTCTGCCTCCACCCTGGTCCACGCCTTTATTCTTAATCGTTTGGACTACTGCTCTTCGCTCTACTGTGGACTACCACAGATCCGCTTGCATCCTTTGGAAGGCGTGTTGCGGGCGGCTGCTCGCTTAACCCTTTCATTACCCATGGGACTTTGCAGTCCCGTTGGTAAAAACCGCAATAAAACAATTGTTTAATTGTTTTTGTAGGGTTGTTTACCATTGGGACTTTAAAGTCTCTTTATAAGGTATCAGGTTTAATCGCTAGATGGGGTAATAATAACAACTCTGAAGCTCTATGAATATTTTATCTTTGGAAGTTTCCGGTCATCTTAGCCAAGGAATCGATAGTTTTGCCTGTTTGTGTTCTGAAATCCGATCCGAAGTAAAATCACAGTAAGTAGAAGTTTTGTTAAGTTATATATTTAAATTATGTTGTTGCATTGTTTCATAAGATTTATTTGATATTTTGCCCCATCAGAACTTTATAACTTAGTGTTCCTTAGAAGTCCCGTGGGTAAACAACCATGTGGCAGACATGGCGTAAAATTATATGCTTATGTCTAACGTACAATATTATATATTTCTGTATGTATGTTTGTATGCATGTATGTATGTGCAATTGTGTATGCATGTATGTAGGTACTACTAGGTAGGTACGGGTAGGCCTATATATGTGTATATGTAGGCCTATATTCTTAGGCCTACTTTATTATGTCATGTATGTATAAAAATAATGTAGGTATGTATGTATGCATGCATGCATGTAAGCAATCATGATGACACATATGCTTAAGTTTAGTGCATAATATTATGTGTGCATTTAAGCATGCATGCAATATCTATGTAAGTATGCAGGCATGCTTATACATGATATATGTGTGTATGTGTGTATGTATGTGTGTATGTGTGTATGTGTGTATGTGTGTATGTGTGTATGTGTGTATGTGTGTATGTATGTATGTATGTATGTATGTATGTATGTATGTATGTATGTATGTATGTATGTATGTATGTATGCCTACCAACGGGACTGCAAAGTCCCATTTCCGTTATTTAAAAAATATATTGAATTTAATTATATTTTTAGTCTTTCCTGCTCCATTTAAGTTATTTCATTATAGATCTGCTCTGTAGTTGATTATTTTTAATTTTAACCTTATGTGGTAAGCAAAGGGTTAATTGGTGGTGTACCTAAGTTTGGCCACATCTCTGCCTTTATGCGTGATTCATTCATTCATTTCATTCATTTCAGATATTTATATAGCGCCCCTTCAAGATTTCTACTCAGAGGCGCTCCCGACTACAGCACGGACACTGAATCGGAGTTTCACGCCGAAGCGCATGAGCAATTGCGAGTGAAGGACTTGCCCAGGGTCCCTACGCGGCGGCTAGAGGTCGATTCGAACCCGCAACCCTCCGGCTGCAAGGCACCAAATATACCCCTTGAGGTGGATTCGAACCCGCAACCCTCCGGCTGCAAGGCACCGAACATACCTCTACACCACCGTGATGTCCTCCACTGGCTCCCGGTCCAGCAGCGCATCAATTATAGAGTCTCATCTATTGTCTGGCAATGTGTTCTGGGTAGAGCACCTACCTATCTCCAGGAGCTCTTCACATTGACTTCGGTCTGCTCTGGTCGCCGATCTCTGCGCTCGGCTTCTAGAGTGACTTTATGGTACCGCATGCTCGCTCTGCCACCAGACAGCGTCGGGCATTCTCGATAGTGGGTCCTTCTCTTTGGAATGGTCTCCCCTCTGACCTGCGTTCTCTTCCACGAGACTTCTCTTCTTCTTTTTATAAATTACTTAAGACCTTCCTTTTTGACCGGGCCTGGGTCGGGAGCGCTTCTGATTAGCAATCTTGAAGGGGCGCTATATAAATCTCATTTATATATATATATATATATATATATATATATATAATATTAGGGTGGTTCAGAAACCATGCAGAAAAGTTTAAGTTTGTGGAATCATTTCTCCACAAGGCTTATTTTTGTCCACTGGGTATAGAATCTATAGATAGTTTGCCTGTTAAAATTCAGCCTGACTGTGAAACATTTAGAGGTCAACCCATTCTCAGGATTTTAGCTGCGTGCTAGTGTGTCTTTTTGTCATGTTTACAAGCGTTATTAGATTAATATGGCTTCATTAACTTGCGATGCGAACCAGTGCGGTAGCTATTGGGAAATCCAATCTCCCAATTATCTACATCGAGATTACCACGTAGTCTGGGTGTACTGCAACTACTTGAGTTTCATCATATCACTGAAGGAAGAACCCTTCCGGAAAGTTACATAATGGCCTGTGACGCAATTATTTGTATTTTTTATACATAGGGGTTCTGTTGAAGTAGCTTAGTGATAACAATAATTAAATTTCACGGCTTTTTCAGTGATATGGACGGATGGTGGATGGTGAGGCATTTGGACAGTGGAAAGATCGGATACATACCAAGAAATCGCGTTGTAATGAGTAAGTGTCAAAAGTGTTGCTATCATAGATTTGGAACTTGAGAATATTCTTTGGTCAGTGTAAGATCGATGTTTGTAGGGCTTTACAAGCTTAACCTAAACTTGATTTGAGAAAACAGCCTGCGCTTTGTAAGTAGATAATCGGATTGAATACGTTGATCATCAGAAATTCAGAAATGAGACCCGTTACTTACCGGAATAACGTGCGTCCACCGTACGTGCGCGATGGAAAAAACGCACAAGTTCCGTACGCATGTGTTAAAAATGTAGGGCCTGTGTTATGCGTTCTGCACTGTTGCAGAATAAACAAGCTACATTTATGAAAGAATGGTTGTTCCATACGCACTTCCGTAATCGTTGTCTTAGCTGTTTAAGAGTAGCCTGCGGCGAATAAATGGTCGCGCATAACGAGCATCGAGTATAAAATAATTGTTAATCCTTATGTGGTCACTTGTCACTAATCTTAATCTAGCATTAATATTGTTAACGCCAGAATTATAGTTATTAAAAACGGTAAAAACAAAATAAAAACGGAATAAAACGTCATTTTCTTTAAAAAATAAAAAACCAAAAAAACGAGACGAGAGAAAAAAACCGAAAACAAAATAATTTGACTTTGTAACATCTTTATAATGCAGTTTAATATAAAAAAAACTTTGTTTACACAATTTAATTTTAATCAGCAAATAACATAACTTTATTAGCAAACACCAAGTAACATTAATCTACAACACTTATATTCTTTTTCAGTTTAGTTAGGTTAGTTTAGTTTTTTTGGTGTAGTAAGAAATTGAGAAATTAAAAATATTGAAATGTTTTCAAATTTAAATTAAGTCCACATAAGTCCACATAAGTCCATGCTAACATAAACAATTAAAAACTAAGCTTTGTAAGTATAGAGTGCCTACTTAACTAAAATTGTACTTACAATTTTGACTCATATAAGAACTTAAAATTCATTCATTCATGCAGAGCATTTATATAGCGCCCCTTCAAGAAACTACTCAGGAGCGCTCCCGGCCCAGCCACGACTAATGAAAAAAGACTTGGGGACTTGTAGAACCCTGTCGGATGGCTTACAAGTAAAAAACGGAGCTTAAGTGGGAGGTGATTCCAGATGGAAGGGCCCACAACCGAAAAAGCACGGCGCTGCCTAATAGCCAAGCGAGCACGTGGAACAAGGAACTCACCCGTCGTCGCAGAGCGAAGCACCCGACGCGCTGCAACATCAGACACTGGGCGGCAATGATAATTATGGAGTAAAAATATGGAGTAATATCAGTCAGTTTATCAGTCAATCGGAGATTACTGTCTACAATTCAACATTTCGCATTTTGGATAACTTAGAAATTCAAATAACTTTTATAAATTTTATTTCCTGTGCTGTCCTATTTATTTCTCAACTGATGACATTCAATAGTGACGTCAATTAGACGAATCCTTAAAATAGCAGAGACAACGTAAGAGAAATCAGACAAGAATAAAATTTAACAAATAATAACTGACCGTAAATAAACAAATAAAGTTGCATACAAAATTAAACCTTACAAGAAAATTTATAAAAAAACGAAGAAACGACTTTTTTGGAAAATAATAAAAAACGAAAAAAACTCTTTACAATTATGGCCAAAATATTACACATAGGATAGTTTAGCTCTACAGTATGAGTCTCCCAGTAAGCAGGCCTAATTATTTACGTAAGATACCATAATATCAATTCAATTCAATTTGTTTGATGACCACAAGAGCAGAAAAATATATTTTACAGTAGTTAAATACAAAGCAACAGTATAATAATTTTTTTAATATACCATTATCACTGTATGCATAATGGAGCAACGGGCTCACCTGAAAGGCATAATCCCGCAACATGGGGGCCTAATTAAAAAAATTAGGGCCTACTAACAATTCTTAGTAGTGACAGATTATTAAGCACAGTGGCAGTAGCTTGTGATTTAAGCAAAAACTGCGTCGGGGTACCTTAACTCCGCCCCAAATTAGAAGGACAGACAATAAAACCAAAAGCTAGACCTGAATAATTACAATATTACTTATCATTTTTATTGTGTGTGCACGGATTTGAATTTTAAATAGGGCTAAACTCTTCGCTGCGCGAACACATTCCGGTGTGCGATTCCATAATTATGTGGGGACCCTGGTAGTTGATAGAAAACTTTCGGGTATTCATTCTAGCAAATATGCTTATATAGTCTCTATTATTTCCAATGGCTTTGTCGGGTACATTTAAGTTTTATTTGAAGTAGGCTGGAAAGCAGGTGGGACAAGGTTATTATCATATTGCTACATAAATATATTAGTATGAACAAATTTAGTTTGCGATCTTTTCAGGAGGTTAACCCTCGGGCTACCAAAAAGGGGGGGTGGTTGCCACCCCGCCCCCTACGTTTTTATGCAATTTTTTTCTCCCATATGGAATATAATTTTGCAATTTAGGTAGCTGTAGCAGATTCATTGGCGCACATTTTGAGGTAAACATCATGGTGGCAGCTCACGCCATTCAAAAGTTATACCCGATATGCCCGAGGCACCAGGGGGGGGTGGATACCACCCCTAGATTTTCGACTATATCTTATCCGTCATTTAATATTAAGAGACACAAATTATACCATTCTATAGAGGGAATGTGGGGCTACATTTGCATACTTAAATGTTTGTCTTTTGAAACAGGAAGTGATCAAAATAAATAATAATACCTGTAATATGCGTGAAAAATGTCTGAATGGAAGGACTCCCCCCTTAGTTTTTTGTCTGTAGCGTATTCATTTATCTTCCTAGAAGAGAAACAAATATACCAGTCTTTAGAGGGGATGTAGGGCTTCATTGACATACTTACATGTTTCAAATCGAAACGGTTTTTCGCCCCGCTGTATGGGTCTTATTACGTCATCAACTCTTCTACGTTTTGAACGCAATGGATCTACTTTTTCTAATACGTTGTTGATTCTAACATGTTTGAATACAAGAGAAAAGAGCTGCTGGCGATTAGGGGTTCTCCTGCTGTTAGAGCAGCGGTTAGCTGTGATATGCTGGGAAGAATTGAGTCATGTGGACTGTTACGCTACCGAGGATCTCGTGCTGGATTACATCAACGTGTACGATATTCTTCATATAGAAATGCCTACATCAGAGTTCAAGCTGACAAAGTAAATGACTGCACTCTTAATCAACTAAACCCTATACCAATCCCTGTCATACAAGGATCAAGATATCTCAACAATATGATCTCTAAAACAAAGCCGTACAGACCAGCTGTTCTCATTACTGTTCCAAAAGTTGTACAAAAATGTTCTCCTCAAATGCTCAATGCCAGCAAACAATTACCTTCATTCTACATCATCAATGCTAGATCTCTAGCTAAAAAGCATGCTCTTGATCAGCTGCATTCAGAACTTTTAGGCTATAGCACTGACATAGCAATTGTGACTGAAACTCATTTTAAACAGTATCACACTGATCAGTTATGCTCAGTTCAGGGCTATCATACTTATCGTAGAGACAGATTAAGGCGTAGAGCGGGTGGTGTTGCCATCTTCGTTGAGGATTCATTTTCTGCAACTATTTGCAACTCCTTACCGCTGAAAGACAAACGGAGTTTTGAACTACTATGGGTTAGGGTTGAGGTTAGGAATGCAATTGTTCTTGTTGGGGCTCTGTACCATCCACCCAGACCGATTTATGAAACATCTGATCTAATGGACTACATTGAATGTTCACTTGAAGAACTACTTCGCATAGACCCTGAAGCGTTAGTGGTCCTTGCTGGAGATTTCAACCAACTTGATTTCAATGAAGTTACTATTCGTACAGGTCTAACTTCAATGGTTCATCAGCCAACGCGAGGTGCCAACACACTTGATATGTTTATGACCTCGGCCCCTGACTTATATTCAACAAAAGTGATAGCATCAGTGATAAAAACAGATCATAGAGCAATTGTGGTTACTAATACAGGTGGAGTTCGAGACAGAAATAAAATAATGCTCTACAAAGAGGCTCTTCAGAAAAAAGACTCCTAATCAGAATGCATCTTTATTGTCAGATCTAAAGGACTTTGACGATTCTTTTATTCGATCTATTCTTGATCCGCAAGAATCGTGGGATGCCTTCTACCAGCAAATGTCATTGTGGTTGGATACATATTACCCTTTACGAGCCGTAACCATCACTAATAAGGATCCTGTCTATTTTACACCTGAGATTAAGTTTTTGACTCGTAAAAAGAATAAACTTATGAGAAAGGGTCAATTAGAGGAGGCATCTGCATTAGCGTTGAGGATTGGCAAAGCAATCTCGAGGGTTAATCGTACTCACCTGAATAATCTCAATCCACGTGATGGAACAAAGAAACTTTGGCAGACAGTTAACCAACTTACAAAAAAGACGTTGTCACCAACTCTTTTCTTTCTTAGTTGTGACCTACCTCAAGAACTTTCCTTATCTCTACATATAAATTGCTCAACGTCTTCTAACTGTTTAAGAATTAAATTGACACAGTTCTTTGAATGTTTCTCCTTTCTTCAAACACAGTTATTTCAAACGTACACTTAATATCAAAGTTCTTATCAATTACCACTCAACGGTAACTTCTAACATACAGCTCTCTACTGCATTAAAACAACTACTACACTGTATATGTTCAAATTCACTGTCATCAGCAGTTTCTAAGTTTGGCGCGCTAACTGCACGTGTAGAGAATCTATCGTCAGCCAAAGTTTAGGCTACTTTAGGCCAAACGCCCACGAGCCGACAGCGCAACTAAGGCCTAAGACTAAAACGCTTAACAATCGATACACATTATATATATATATATCAACCTAAGGAACACCTGTGCTCATTATATATGCAAAACATTAGTTCACATTACCTCCTTCCCTTTCTTTGGATTGAGCAAATTAAACTTAAAAATTTGCAAAATCATCATGTACTAAATTATGCAATAAACTTAATACTATACAAAACAGTAAAATAAACAATCTTATAATCTAGATAAACAATCTGCTACAACATTTAATCGTCCTTTCTTATAATTAACTTCTACATCAAAAGTTTGCAGTGCTAAAGCCCAACGCACCAGTTTAGCAGACTTAGACATAGATTCAGTCAGATAAGTTAAAGGATTGTGATCTGTAAAGATGTGAACTTTAGATCCAATGATTATCTCTTTTAACTTATTTAGAGCCCAAACAATAGCATAGGCTTCTTTCTCTACAGTTGCCCATCTCTTCTGGGTGTCAGTCAGCTTCTGACTTATAAATGACACAGGGCGCTCTATTCCCTTATCATCCATCTGCGTTAGCACAGCTCCTACTGCAAAATCACTACTATCGCAGTACAAATTAAAAGGTTTTCCAACATCAAAAACATATAAAACAACTTTAGAGCGTACAGCATCTTTAAGTAAATTAAATGCCTGTTGATGTCTATCAGTCCAATCAATCTTATCTGGAACATGTTTGCTTGTCAAATCAGATAGAGGCTTCGCAATCTGTGCAAAATCTTTGATAAACTGTCTATAGTAACCAAAAAATCCCAGCAATTGCTTAACTTGTTTCTTCGTTTCTGGGGTTTTCAAATTAATTAAACTTTCAATTCTATCTGGATTCATTTGAATCGTTCCAGAACCAACCACATGACCGATGAACTTTACCTCACTCTTACCAAAGATACATTTCTTTAAGTTCAGAGTAATGTTATGCAGTCTCATTTGCATTAAATATGCATCTAAATGCTGTAAATGAATCTTCCAGTCATCTGAATGCACAGCAATGTCATCTACATAGGGCTCAGCAAATTCATTTATAGGCTGTAAAACCATGTTAATTGCTTTAACAAATGTTCTTCCTGAGTTGATCATTCCGAAAGGAACACGAGTAAACTCGTACAGTCCATTGTGAGTAACAAAAGCAGTTTTCCATTGATCAGTTTGCTTAACAGGACAAGTCCAGTAAGCACTTCGACAATCAAAAATTGAGATCACATTTGATTTTCCAACTTTGTGCAACACGTCTTTTACAATCGGCATCGGATATTTACAATCCACAGTGAACGAGTTAATGTATCTGTAGTCGCAGGCAAGTCTCAGAGAACCGTCTTTCTTTTTAACAATTACCAACGGACTTGCCATTCTGCTCGAAGATGGTTTTATAATGTTGGCTTGAAGCATTTCTTTAATTTGTCGTTCAACTTCTGCTCGATAGATGAGTGGAATACGGTAAGCCATAAATTCTTTTTCACGAAATTCCGGTTTCAGTTCAATTTCATGTTCAACCAATGTACATAATCCAGGCTTTTCAGAAAATCGATCAGAATATTTGTTTAGTACTTCCAGCAATTGTTTTTGTTGAGTCAATGTTAAATGGTTAATCTGATCAGGATCAAGATTCAGTGAATTCTTTTCATCTTGCAAGTCATTCTTCGTCAACAACTCAACCACTGAACCAAAGTCTTCATCTTCTTCAACGATTAATCCACAACTCATTGCTCTTGTAATGTACTTTCTGATTTTATTTGCGTGAATTATCTTTCGACAATCGTCACCCATGTCAATCAAATAAGAGTACTTTGACCTTCGTTGTATGACAGTACATGGACCATGCCATCGTGAAATCAGTTTATTCGTTGAAGTCGGATATAACACAATGACTTTTTCACCCGGTTCAAATTCTTTATGTTTCGCTCTTTTGTTGTATTGATTCGTATACTGTAATTGCTTCTCTCGTGAATATGATTCTGCAAACAGTAATGCTTTTTCCATATTTGCTTTCATGTCTTTCAAGTACTTTTCTGGTTGGATTCCAATATGAGGTGGTAAATTAATTTCTCTTGTCCAACTTTCTTTTAGAATTGCCAGTGGTCCACGCGGAATCTTTCCATACACCAACATATAAGGAGCAATTCCAGTAGTTGCATTCGGTACTTCTCGTAATGCCCACACTGTAAACGGAATTACTTTATGCCATTGCCTTGGATTGTCAACAATTACATGATGGATCATTTTCTTGAATGTTTGATTCCATCTTTCTACTAATCCAGCTGCTTCTGGATGACCTGGCGTATCAAATCTTGGACTACACCCCATTAAATTCAGAAATTCTCTTGTCAGACTCGCAGTAAAATTTGTTCCTTGGTCACTTGTGATCACTGAAGGTACACCAACGTTCATGAACAACTCCATCAAAGCATCACACACAGCTTTCGCAGTTAATGATTTCAACAGAAACACTGTAGGCCATCTGGTGCAAGAATCGACAATACATAAACAGTACTTGTGACCTGCAGCAGATGCTGGCTCGATTGGTCCTACACAATCCACCGTAATTCTTCTAAACGCCACATCTTCTCTTGGAATTGGAGTGATAGGAACCCTGTCCATCACCAAACTTCTTGCCTTTAACTGACATTTCTCACATGATTTGCAAAATTTCACTATATCTCTTCTCATCTTTGGCCACGTAAAAGATAACTTTATTCGTTCTCTAGTTTTCTCTTCTCCAAGATGTCCTCCAAATACTGATTCGTGAGCCAACTCCATCACTTTCATTCGTCGCTCTTTTGGTAACACCAATTGATATATCGTTTGCTCTAATATTCGATATCTCTTGTACAGTAAGCCATTTACCACGCAGAATTCAGATTCTTTATCTGGCGCTAACGTCCACCATGCTTTCAATGATTCATCTTGTCTCTGCTGTTCTTCGAATTTCTTTGCGTCTGCAATCTGCATCTGTTGTTCTTCGTCTTTCTCATTTTCTTGAAACAAATCTGCTATCTCCACATCACATTCATTATCCTCTTTCGTTTCATTTAGATTACCATTCTTGCATGCAGCCATCTCTTGTTCACTCATCTCTGCTGTTATACCGTCTTGTATTAAACTTTGTTGATCATCACTTTCGTTTTCCTCTTCACTTGAACTTTCAGTTTCACTTTCCTCTTCGACATCTACCACTTTCTTTCGCTGACTCTGCAATCTCGTCGTTACATTCGCTTGCACATCTCCTTGTATCATTTTCACTTGTGGCACGGCTTTAAGTTCTGCAATGATTTCTGGATGCAACAAGAATCTTTCTGTGCTTCCCATTTTTGCAATACTAGCACACATCAATGTCACATAAGGTGTAAGTGAACATTTGACTTTATGCGGAATTACCTCTTCTTCCACATCGTTACAACACAGCCTTACATCAACTTTCACTAGCTTTGCAGGAATGGCATCTCCTGCCACGCATTGTAAGTTCACTTTTCCAATCTGCTCCACCTGCATGCCTTCCAGTAATTCTTCACTAATCACCGGAACCTCTGCTCCAGAATCAATCAGTGCTTTTACTTTTATTGGTTCTTTTCCTGCTGTTCCACGAATCTCTACCTCGACGTACTGCAATACCACTTTCTTCAATGCTGTACTTTCATCTCTTCCAACCATTTCTTTCTGCATTCATAATTTATTTTTGAAGAGAAATAAATTATGCCGTTGCATAGAGGAGGCGTTGTGCTATTTTTTCATACTGATTAATTTGTTTTATGATGACCGGAAGTGTTCAAAATAAATAATAATACGCGTAATATGCGTAAAAAAAATGGCTGAATGGAAGGACTCCCCCTTTAGTTTTTTCGTCTGTAGCGGTATTCAGTTTTCTTCCCAGAAGAAAAACAAATATACCATTCTTTAGAGGGAATGTAGGGCTTCATTTGCATACCTACATCTTTGTCTTTTGAATACCGGAAGTGATCAAAATAAATAATAATACGCGTAATCTGTGTGAAAATGGCTGAATACGGCATTACAACGTAAACCGATATATATGTATGGATATCTATGTATGGATGTACATTTATACTATATAAACATTTGTAGGGATGATTGTGTGTATCTTTTATACATAGATCAGTTTCAAAACACACATAATCTTATATTTGTTTATCCAAAAAGTAAAAAATGTACGCAATAATATCAAATATCACTAATTAATGGGTTCCATTGTTAAAAGTGATATAATTTCGAGGTGCATTCACATAATGTACAACTAAATATACCATTCTGTGCAGAAATGAATGCTGAATCCACTGCTATATTACAAGTTATGATATGTGAAACCAAACACGAAATCCAGGGGGCGCGCTGGTAACCACCCCCCTTTAGGCCAAACGCCCACGAGCCGACAGCGCAACTAAGGTAGTCCGTGTTACAAAAAAAGCTTGGTAGCCCTAGGGTTAAAGATACATATTAATTGTATTATAATTACTTGTATCTGTTTTGAATTATTATCTTTAGCCTGACTCTATTAGCTAATTGTGTTACTTGTAACCTGTTGCGTTTTGTCAACTGGATTATTTTGAAATTAAACGAATATGATGATGATGTTTGTCTTTTGAAAACCGGAAGTGATCAAAATAAATAATAATACGCGTAATCTGTGTGAAAATGGCTGAATATAGCATTGTACATGTATGCATGCATACATGTACATGTTGTTACATACTGGTCGTAACTCGTGTCCTAGATTCTCGCAAAGAGGTCCAAGCCAGTATGAACACCACAACCACGTCTTGTCAAAGTTCAGTATTCTTTGTAAAACATCAAACGATCAGCAACAGACATCAAGCTGCACTCCAGAGTTAGACGGAACTGAACTCCAGAGTTCACATATCAGCCACTTTTATACACATAAAACAAGGATGGTTAGACTCTCGCAACCCGCTGATAACTGTCTACGCACTCATCCCTTTACCATCCCAACCAAAGGATCTTTTCCCGCCAAACATGCAGCTGCTAAAACTCTAACCTTCCAGCCTATCCTTCCATGAAACGTCCAGCAAGAAAGACAGGTGCAATTCTACCTGTTATATGCAATGCCAACTATCACCCAATTATCAGAGGTCATGCATGTAACATACCCCCGGACCACAAAAGGAGGAAACCCGTAGGCGTTTCCGACATAATTTGCTAAACCGCAAATGAAACATATGCATGAACAGCATCTTATCTTACATCACCTTGACTCAACATATGCCAATACGTAACACAACATAAACTATTCAATCAACTACCCAGCAATTCAACTCAATTTAAAATCCTAAATAAAACTACTCAAGAAACCTCACATATCAAGAAACATGCAGCATACTCATCAATAATTATACGCGGCATCATACGCAATCAATATGCAGCATCAAAATCAAGTCACTATGCAGCATCAAACATCACCATAACCTTCCTGATGCGGAGAGGCGGTTCATAAACTTTATGCGGCGTCATAATCAAATCATAGATGCAGCATCAAACATCAATATGCAGCATTTCTCAAACTAATATGCATTCTCGTCACTAAATACACACAACCATAACCTTCCTGGTGCGGAGATGCGGTACATAAATGCAACTAACATCATTGCAACTTAGCAACTCATAAGAACTAATACACAAACACATAGAAACACCACTTGTCCAACACTATACTTAATTCCCGGGTAATTGCTCATGTCAATTCCCTCAATTACAATCTAATTCTATTCCAAATTGCACCTTTCCTCGTGGGATAAGGCAGTTACTACCGAAAGCATACGAAGCTCGTGTGACTTATCAAAAACCCCACTATATGGGTACTATACAGCGTCTCAGGCTGCCCCACCTACTCTATTCTCCACGGCCAGTCGGACAGACTATAGTATGTCCATCTACACTCACAAAAACAAGTCTCACTGGACTATCTAATAAATTTCCTCTGCCACAGGACATAATAATAAATCTTCTCTCACAAGAAAATATAACCTACGAAACAAAACTCTAGCTATCTATCAACCATCCTTCACTAACTCTGATGCAAAAACCATTCCTATTTAGTTCACGATAATTGCACGAGGTAATGTAAACAACAACTCTGCACAATAAACATAACCTACGTAGTACTTATTTAACCTATGTATTACGCAACAACATTAATCTCTTGCATGTCCTTTTCACACTATACCATAATTCCAAATACTGTACCTCAAATTTTCAATGTCTATTTCCATTACTCAATAACATTACTCCTTCAGAAATATATGTGCCTCCTAACCACCATGTACCAATTACCAAACATTACATCCATATATACGAGTCCACATACCACTTTTCAATTACCATAACCAAGTGACCAAGCAAAGTAACAATTCCGGAAGACCATAAACCACAACATCATTCATAACCACTTTCCATAATACCATAAATGCAATCAACCTCCATAAATATTCCAGGAAATCCTTTGTCCATACATCCGTTTACCAATTTCCAAATTATTCCTAATACCAAATTCCATTACATTAAATTTTCCAATTCAATTGTTTCTATACCTTTTCGAAATTCCAATTTACATTCCAAACACTCCAAACACACAAAACAAATCTTAATTCCAATTACCAAAATCATATTACACCCCAAAAAGAGTCCACAATTATATAGCAACTATCAACTTTCAAAACTCGTTATTTACAAATTCATTACAACCTGTAGTTTCTATTTGAGCATATTCACTGTCGTCTTATTTTACTTTCAATATATAGCCTAGGATGTGTTAAAAAAAATCACTAGATATCGCACAATCATTACTCATTAAAATGAATAAATTATTCTACTACTCATTTTCTAATAATCACAACAAGTGTGCAATCTCTTTAAAATATCGACAGTACTTTCCGAAAATAGTTCCTTGAAACAGTTCCCGTCTTACGTTCAACTGCGATGTCCAACTCCAACTCAATAAAAGTCTCGAATTGACTATCTTCCGACAGATGACCAAGCACTTGAACAGACCTTCCTTCCTGCGTAGAGATGAACATCACTCGGCAACCACTTCAGAAACTCCGTAGACGACCATCCTTCAATTGAACATCTTCGACCACTCGTAACCACACATTGTCCAGCCGGTTGTAGACGACCATGTAGACGACCAAGTAGACGACCATGAAGACGACCATGTATTCGACCCTTCGTCCATTGACTGTCTCCGACCATGTATTTGACCATGAAGACGACCATGTAGACGCCCAGGCATTCGACCATGTAGACGACCATGCATTCGACCACGTAGACGACCATGCATTCGACCATGTAGACGACCATGCATTCGACCACGTAGACGACCATGCATTCGACCACGTAGACGACCATGAAGACGACCATGTATTCGACCACGTAGACGACCATGAAGACGCCCATCTTCCATCCTCTTTTGAACTCCGTCTTGTGGCAACGTACACCATGTAGAACGCAGACGTAGACCACCTGTCGATGAACAGCGTGTTCGGACGAAGCCCCCATCTGTTACATACTGGTCGTAACTCGTGTCCTAGATTCTCGCAAAGAGGTCCAAGCCAGTATGAACACCACAACCACGTCTTGTCAAAGTTCAGTATTCTTTGTAAAACATCAAACGATCAGCAACAGACATCAAGCTGCACTCCAGAGTTAGACGGAACTGAACTCCAGAGTTCACATATCAGCCACTTTTATACACATAAAACAAGGATGGTTAGACTCTCGCAACCCGCTGTCTACGCACTCATCCCTTTACCATCCCAACCAAAGGATCTTTCCCGCCAAACATGCAGCTGCCAAAACTCTAACCTTCCAGCCTATCCTTCCATGAAACGTCCAGCAAGAAAGACAGGTGCAATTCTACCTGTTATATGCAATGCCAACTATCACCCAATTATCAGAGGTCATGCATGTAACAATGTATATATGTATGGATGCATATTAATACGTATATAAACATGTGTAGGTATGTATTTATGTATCTTGGATACACAGATCAGTTTGAAAACACACATAATGATATATTTGTTTATCCAAAAAGTACAAAATGTACGCAATAATATAAAATATCGCTAATTATCGGTGCCTTTGTTAAAAATGATGTAATTTCGAGGTGCATTCACATAATGTACAACTAAATATACCATTCTGTACAGAATTGAATGGTGAATTCATTGGTATATTACAAGAAATTATATGTGAAACCAAACCCGAAATCCAGTGGGGGGTGGTAACCACCCCCCTTGGTAGCCAACGTCACAAAAAAGCTTGGTAGCCCGAGGGTTTAGTTGTAAATGCAGTGAGCTAGTGTGGATATTGATAGGAGATTTAATAATGATTCTTATGGTTTTTTCTGACTCACTAAAACTAAACATACTTATTTTTTTTCTGTAGTATGTTTAGTTTTAGTGAGTGTCATAATTATGTAGATGTCCAGACAAAATTTCAATAGTTTAGATATGGATGTATAAGTGTGAAATATAGACTTTTGAGTATGTGGGTTGGAAGTAGATAGGATATCCTTAAAATTATTACAATTGTTTTGATTTATTTTGGCAATTTCGGCTGTATTTATCTTCCATTTTAAGTGTTGGTCATTGTATATCCCTAGGAATTTAGATGAAGAGACTTGAGGAAAAAAATTATTTTCAATTATCAGAGCATTGTCATGGGTTGGAACAGGTGTTTTGTTAGACCTGGAGATAATGTAAATAGTTTTATATAGGTTAAGCGTAGTTTGTTGGTTTTAAACCAGTCATTAGCTGATTAGTCTAGAACTCTAGATCATAATTTACTCATTTAATTATTTTATCATATGAGGCATAAGAGTAGATGGCACTGGAATCGTCTGCAAACAGAATGTAGTATTGAGCCTCGAGGAACCCCAAAGGCCAGGGCCTACTATCCCCCCTGTAAGCTGGAAGCTTTCCCCCCCTTTGCTCAGTGTCAAAAGTAGTATGGGATAAATAAATTTTTTTGGGTGTGGCTGGAAGCAAGAATTTTACATTTTTCTAGACACAAAAATTTCTGATGACCTTTTTTTTTTGCTTTTCCGTCTTGTTTCTAGGACGGGGAAAACTTGTCACACTCAATTCCCCCGCTAGCGAACATTTTTATCCCCCCCTAGCAAAATTTTTATCCCCTTTACACAGCATTTCTTTCCCCCCTGGCACAGATTGGAAGCATTCTGCTTCCATCCCCCCCTACGTAGTAGGCCCTGGCAAAAGCAATGTGTTGAAAACGTGATAGTTTGCCATTGCAAGAAACTTGCTGCCATCGGTTGTTTAGGTATCTTGAACAACATGCAAGTACAACTCCTCTGATTCCATGAGTTTCAAGCTTGTAATTGCAAAGTTTTACGGTCAACCGTATCGAACGCCTTGACCAAATTGAGAAAAATTCTAATAGAATATTCATTGTTATATTTGAGAGAAATTGAGAAATTTCATTCTCTATATCGACTAGTGGCTAGTGTGTCGAATGCCCTAGCTGAAAGCCGTGTTTAAAGGGCATAGGATTTTAGTAGGGAAGGACCGATTAATCGGCCTGAAATCGGTTCGGGCCGGATTTTGTGTCCGGGCCGGATTTTAATCGCAATCGGCGCATTCCAGGTCTACCGATACAAATACCAAACAAATTATATTTTTGACCGAAAACAATTTCTTCTTTCATTAATACCTGTTTTTCGACCTCCTTACGTAAAATTTAATCTTAAATATTGATAGTCCATGTAAAATTGTGAGTCAACGCGTCATCAAAATGGCAGACAGTCAGGCGTTTTAGTAATAGACAATGTATAAAACAAAATAAAAATTGAATGTTGCCGATTAATCGAAGCAGAATCGAAATCGGCGATAAAGCAGGCCAACTAATCGGAATCGAAAATCGTCAAAAGATGCCAATCGGTCCTACCCTAGGCTTTAGATTGGCTAAAAAAAGAGTACAGCCGGTCATACATGACTCTCTCAAACAACTTGGAAAAATAAGGTAATATAGAAAAAAGTCTGAAGTTAGAAACTTCATTTTTATTTCTTTGTTTGTAAATCGGTATTACAGTAGCTCTGTCTGCATTCATGTGTGATGTCCTCCACTGGGTCCCGGTCCAGCAGCGCATCCATTATAGGGTCTCCTCTATCGTCTGGCACTGTGTTCTGGGCAGAGCATCTGTCTATCTCCGGGAGCTCTTCACTTTAACCTCGGCATGCTCTGGTCGCCGATCTCTGCGCTCGGCCTCTAGAGGTGACTTCATAGTTCCGCATGCTCGTACTGCTACTAGACAGCGTCGGGCTTTCTCGATCGTTGGTTCTTCTTTCTGGAATAGCCTCCCCTCAGACCTTCGTCCTCTCCCACGAGACCTCTCTGATTCTTTCTATAGACTACTTAAGACCTTCCTCTTTGACCTGGCCTGGGTCGGGAGCGCCTCTGAATAGTTATCTTGAAGGGGCGCTATATAAATTCCATAGATAGATAGATTAGATAGATAGATAGATGGATGGATGGATGGATGGATGGATGGATGGATGGATGGATGGATGGATGGATGGATGGATGGATGGATGGATGGATGGATGGATGGATGGATGGATGGATGGATGGATGGATGGATGGATGGATGGATGGATGGATGGATGGATGGATGGATGGATGGATGGATGGATGGATGGATGGATGGATGGATGGATGGATGGATGGATGGATGGATGGATGGATGGATGGATGGATGGATGGATGGATGGATGGATGGATGGATGGATACGACAGACAGATAGATAGATAGATAGGATTCAGGTAGTTTGCATCACTATTTTAATGTCATCATTTGAGAAATAAATAGCAAAGTACCAGAAATAAAATATATAAAAGTTATTTGAATTTCTAAGTTATCCAAAAATGCGAAATGTTGTCTTTATGTACAGTAATTTTCCGATTGACTGATAAAATGACTGATATTACTCCATATAAAGTTTCAATATAAGTAAGAATTGTAAGTAGACCTACAATTTTTAATGAAGTAGGCTAGTCTACACTCTATAGTTACAAAGTTTAGTGTTTCATTGTTAGTTTATGTTAGTCAGAATGGACTTAGCCCATGCAGACTTATGTTTAAAATTCAAATAAGAAAAGATTTCAAATTTTTAATTTTTCAAATTCTTATTAAAGAAAACACATAAAAATAATTGCTGTAGCTTAATTTTACTTAGTTGGGTTATTTGCTGATTAAACTACATTGTCTAAATACGGTTTTAACTTTTAAAATGCAGTACAAGATGTAACAAAGTGAAATTATTTTCTAGTTTTGTTTTTCAAGTGTTTTATTTTGTTGTTGTTGAAAGACGACGTTTTTTATTCAGTTTTAGCCGCTTTTACCAACTATGGTTTTAAATTGACTTAAATAGCACAATTTACAATAAATTTGCAGAGGGATACTGGATACTTTTTGAATGGTGGATGATTTCGTACGACTCATGGGGGATACTTTTGCACGAAGGGGGATAGTCCCTCGCGTTCAGATTCATCCGGCCGGATACTTCATTTCGCTAAGGGGATATAATTCTATGGGAGATACTCTATTTCGTGACACCGGCATATGATCTTGATATTTTTTTTTGATAGAGGTATATTTTAACAATTAATTGACCTGGGCATTTTAAAGGAATATTTAGAACTGCACAAACCTTTTCTCTCTTTTTCAAAAAGCCATGGTAAATTATTCCCATTGGGATGCGATGACCATTTTTTTGCTTTTTTTAACACTGCACAAGATTGCTTTTACCGTTGTACAGATTCATTTAGAACTGCACATTTTGTGTAGAACTGCACGCTAAAAAGCCATGTAATTGACCATTGGCACTGATCTTCCTAAAATCTTAATTTTTGACATAATATTATATATTATACATTACATATGATATGTAAACAAGAATACCAATTAGGAATTTAATAGTAGAGATCATTGAAAACTTCTTCGCACCAGTACGTATGTTATTGACAAAATAACGTACCGCTACGCTCCGTACGAACGGTCGTACATTGTTGAGCATACAAATACTCGAAACTCGATACCAGAGCTTGTAGTGTTAGATTGCTGTTCGTCAGCAGCTGCTTGTCTGGTCGAATACTAATTCCTGTTTAAAAACTTATATTGTTATTCGTTGTCATCGACTAAGAGCCTTTAGCGTCATTAAAATGATTATTGGAACTTGTATTATTTGTTTATAATTTGTTACAATATTTTATTTTTTCAATATTTACAAATGATATTCTGGAAAAATATCTTCACATATTTGTATTTTAAACAGAAAGAGATTATCAGCCTTCTGAGACAACGGTGAGTTGTGAAACTGCTTTATTTAGCTAATTCATAGTTAATATAAGGCCTTCGCAAGCAATTTAGAAAAATATCCTCTTTTATACCTCAAATATATTTCATATTGTCTTTCTATAATTTTGCTTCGACTATTCTTGAAAGCCATAACCGTGTCTCACGCCTAGATTTGAAGTCTTGCAAAAACATGTATTCGGCAGTCTCTATAAAAACTTATCAAAATCTTTAACTTTCGGGCTACCACAAACTTGTTCCATGTGGAATATAATTTTAACATTTTAGGTCTCTGTAGGAGGTTCATTTGCGCACATTTTGAGGTAAACATCATGGTGGTATCCCACGCCATTAAAACGTTATACCTTATATAGCCGGGGTACCAGAGGGAGTGGATACCACCACCCCTAAGTTTACGACTATAGCGTAATCACTGTTCTTCCTGGAAGAGAAACAAATATACCATTCTTTAGAGGGAATGCAGGAATTCATTTGCTTGCTTACTTATTTGTCTTTTGAAAACTGAAAGTGGTCAAAATAAATAATAGTACGCGTTATCTGTGCGAAAATGCCTGAATGCAGCAACACAACGTTAACCGATATTTCTACGTAAACGTTTGTCAGCAGCTACAGATTTGGAACTTAAGGTAGGGTGGGGGAAGATGGACACCGGGGTAAGATGGACACTACGAAGAAAGAACTAACACAGAAATTTTTCCAAGTGTCCGTCGAACACCTATGTAGATGCAAGATGGACAGAAAAGACTGGTGCAAGTATAATACATACAGCGTAATACATACAGCGTAAGGGAAGTGACGTGTTCGACTGAGTATTGACAGGCATGGTGTATAAGCGTGTTTTTGCGTAAACTGCGATAATTTTCTTCTTAAAAATCGTAAGGATACAGCCCCGAAATTCGATCTGTAGGGTAAGTAAAAGATATGTTTTCTGAAACTGCATTAGTCCAACTGTGTGTTGAACTATTTTTGAAAGGCACCATCTCATTTGACACTGTGTTGATGACTGTGAAGTTGGTCGGGTAGGCTTGGTGTCCATCTTCCTCTTACATAAGGGTTAGTGTCCAAACTAAATTTCAGTTGCACAATTAAGACAAATATTACTTGGAACTGAAATTACTTACCCCGGTGTCCATCTTCCCCCACCCTACCCAAATAACTGCAAGATCAATTTACATGTGAAGACTGTAAAAACTATTAACGACTGTTGAACTATCAATGATTATAAACTATATGGAACAGTATGAGCAATGCGAAAACTATTAAGCAAGCATGATCTGCTAGGCTAGTATTACAGTGGACTCTACTGTCCATCTTTCCCCAAGTTAGTGTCCATCTTACCTCAGTTGTCTGGGGAAGATGGACTTCACCCCGGTTCAACTTTAAACTGTAACACAGAAAAAATCAATAATTTTCTGGGCTATTTTGATGTTAAATAATAATTAAGAGATATGTTTCTGTGAGTAGCTAAAAAAAATTGTTCTTATGTTGATAATTAGCTTTATTATAGGTGAAACATTGCTTAACGTGTCCGTCTTCCCCCATTCTACCTTATATTAGCTGAAACAGGTAATGAAGATGAAGTGAGAAGTCTCTTTGCAGGAAGCATTCGCACAAAACAAATGGAGTAACTTGCAATAACTGCAAGGACCACCGACATACTTAACTGCCGTGAACAACAACGTAAAGTCTGGTTTCATGTTGATATAACTGCATTCCTATAGATTTCGCTGCACCTAACACAGACTATGGACTAGTTTGTAGGCTATTGTTACAAATGAAGCCTCATTATACTTAATATAATGTTCTTGTGTACATAGACCAAAAACACTTAATTTTACATTTGTTTATGCAACAAGTTCAAGATGTACGCAATAAGGATCCTGAGTGGCCGAGTGGGTTGGTAGCCCGCTCGTCACGACGGCGCCCCGGGTTCGATTCCGGGTCGGTCGATTTATCAGAGATTAATTTCTCGGATCTTTACTGCGGGTGGCTCGGTCGCAATATAAACGTGGAGTACAATACAACACATTACAATACAACACATTACAATACAACTGGGGCGCGGTGGTTTAGGGGTATGTTCGGTGCCTTGCAGCTGGAGGGTTGCGGTTTCGAATCCACCTTAAAGTCGCCGCGTAGGGACCCTGGGCAAGTCCTTCACTCGCAATTGCTCATGCGCTTCGGCGTGAAACTCCGATTCAGCGTTCGCGCAGTAGTCGGGAGCGCCTATGAATGGGAAATCTGGTAGTGGCGCTATAACAAGTGTTCAAATACAATACAATACAATACAATACAAATAATATAACATTCGGTATAGCTAATTATGGATCGGTTCCGTTGTTAAAAATTATGTAATTTCGAGGTGCATTTAACATAAACCAAACACGAAATACGAGGTGGTGGACACTGGTGGTGGTAGCCTGAAGGTGAACTTAAGCTGTGGCAGTATACTACTATTTCATTAGTAATTGCCTTTTTTCCATTTCGCCGCTGAAACCGCTACAGTCCTACAAATGCGTTTATTTGTCCAACCATTTGACTATTTCCAGATTGACAGAATGTTCTTAATCGATCTCAGCCGACACATTCATCAACAGTGAAAACGAATCCAGGCCGAATGATGTTTTATGCTGAGAAACGCACGAAATAAATCAGACCTCTAAATCCCTAATGCTTTTAGTATTATGAAAGTTCAAACAACCAGCAGAATTCTTTTTGATAGTTCTGTCACTGTAAAAATACAAAGGATTCTCTCCCAGTTATTGCGCATTTTAATGTTTTAGCGCACACAATTTATTATAAATTAATTTTTCATTGGGTCTGCTCAACAATTAAGATTTTCAATCGAAATTAATTTTGCGATTAAAAATTTTAATCGCGATCAACCTTGCAAATAATCGCTTCATAAAAAAATAAATATGCAGTTTTGTTATGCTCACAGACAAAATAAATTGTGATTGTTGTCCAATTTTTAATGAGATGCAGAATTACCAGGCTCATCCACTGTTCATTTATCTCAAATTCTAAGACTTTGGATTCGAATTTACCTCGCGCATTGCAATGTTCGGTAATTTAATCGCGATTAAATATTTAGGCCTAATCCTGTTAACCTCAGGCTACCAATCTTTTTTGTGACGTTGGCTACCAAGGGGGGGGTGGTTACCAACCCCCCTGGATTTCGGGTTTGGTTTCACATATCATATCTTGTAATACAACAATGGATTCAGCATTCAATTCTGTACAAAATGGTATATTTAGTTGTACATTATGTGAATGCACCTCGAAATTACATCATTTTTAACAAAGGAACCGATAATTAGCAATATTTTATATTATTGCGTACATTTTTTACTTTTTGGATAAACAAATATAAGATTATTTGTGTTTTGAAACTGATCTATGTATCCAAGATGCACAGATACATGTTTATATACGTATAAATATACACCCATACATATAATTTATATATATATATCCATACATATTAGGGTGGATTGAAAAAAGCGAAAATTAGACATCCGAAATTCATTAGCAACCAAAGGTTGCCTAATGGCATGGGGTCAAAAATTGTCGAAAAAGTTTAAAACAATTTAATGTCTTTAGCATGTTTTCTTTTAAAATATTCTAATTAAAGACTAATTAACTGTCATTCAATATACCGTTGGAAAGAGCTCTTAAACGTGAATAAAAATGATGTATTAATTTCCAGAATATTCCTTTATTTATAGAAGTTATTAACTTTTTACCATTTCCCATGTTTCGCGACATGTCGTTAAGTCTGAAAACGGTTAAACACTAATAACTTTTTTACCCTTCGAGATATTTCAACCGATAGTACTGCAGGACCGCCGTTCCAACGTTACATTGTGATGCGGGATTATTTAACAGGACACATTTGCTTTAATTTTTTACAGTTTTAGTATAGCTTTGTTTGCAATCTTTCATTGATTCTGTTGTCATTAAGCTGTATGAACACTTTGTCCGATGAATTGAGTACTAGGTACATTCCATTCTGTTCATGAATAATTGCGAATATTAAATAATAATATCCCTCTGGTACCTCTGGTATATTGGGTAATACTTTTGAAAGGTGTGAGATATCATCTCACATTTTACCTCAAAACGTGTGTAAATGAACCCCCTACAGCTACCTAAAAGGTCAAAGTTTGATTCCATACGGAAAAAGTTTGAGATGAAACAAACCGAGTGGGGTGGATACCTCCCCTCCTTGGTAGCCCGAGGGTTAATCGTCCAGAAATTTATTGTTGGCGCATTTTGTTCGAAGGACTTCCTCAATGTATCCACACAATGGAGGCTCGAGCGCGTGCATTTCGTATTAAAATTAATCGGCCATCGTGTTCCACACTGGAATTAGTCGATAACCTGTAGCTTTTAGAATTCTAAATTCAAAACAGACTTACGAATGCACTGTTATTAAGTTTAATTATCCGTTATGTTTAAGAATAAGCACTCATTGTTTGTCAAAATATTATTGTGACACGAGAAAATACCATTTACAATACGACCGTACTTTACGATTGCACATTAACTTATGATCACCGAAAATTTCGGTCTTGTAAGTGTTTTATGCATTGATTCTTTACTTAGAATAAATAATTCAATCAATGTTTTCACTTTTTTGGTGATTTATAACTTTCTTAAAGTCAACCATGACTTGATTTAAAAAGTCTCTTCTGGAGCCCAACAATCATAACGGCAATCGATGCAATGACTTTGGGACGATATAAAAGAATTAATCACTTAATTAATTTTAGTCACTAAAGCGATAAACATTGCACTGAGCTTTTGTGCACTCTGAGAATATGTTTTTTTTAGTTGAATGAACTTCCATTGGAGGTGTTGGATGTCGTCTTAGAAAATTCGTTTCTGCATTGGATGCTGAATCCTTCATTCCACCAGAGAGATGAAGATATCGTTAAAGCTTTGGCATCTGTCGACTTCTGTTGGTTTCAACGAACAACAAGAAGAAGATTTAGGAAGAGAATTTGGCGTCGACTCAAAGGTTCAATGCTTCTTTAGTTTAATTATATCCAGAGCCACGATGGCTAGAGAAATGTTACAATCACTGGTCATAAAACAAGAGATATGAGTTATGAGTTATGAGTACATTTTTTCTTATCTTAGAAATTTAGCATTATATCAATCACATATATTCCGAATCTCAGAGCCGGTTAACTGGTTTTTGGGAACCTATAGGCTCAAGTTAATACGGACCCTCGCCTTTCTCACCCCAATGTCAAAGGGGGGTCTAGTTGCGTGTTAAGCATCCAGATGGGGTGCAGGAGAAAGTCCATTCCGCCAATGCTTTTCCTCACAGCAATCTCCTAATATTAGGCTCACTCACTGGATGCCAAACCATAAGGAACACGCACAAGATCTGGTGATGAGATAGATTCATTGATCCTAGGGAACCCTATACAGCTGCATAACAGGCTTATGGGGCAGTCCGGGTCTACTGAAAATGTAGAATTGCAAATAGCGCAATAATTTTTTCTTGTCATCTGAGTGCAAAAAACAACAGAGCGCTTACATCAATGCATTAACAAAAATGTTAGTTTGATTTTTAGATTTCTATCGAAAAACCAGAAAAAGTTCTGCAATCGTAAGAAACAATCGAAATTATCTCTTGGACAATATTCAACCAAATGACGAATTAATTGCTTCGCTGTTGTCCCTCAACTGCATAACGGAAGAACGCAGTCAATTCATTCAACGACTACGTTCAAAACAAAATAAGAACTCCGAGCTTTTGCACCAGATGAGATCTTTCAATGAGACAAAGTTTTCAAATTTCGTCAAATGTCTTCGACAAACAAACCAGAAGACAGTGGCAAGGATCATGGAAAACGGAGGAGGTTAACGATCTAAGCTTTATCTAAAGGACAATGTGTTAATATAATTTTAATTGGAATACTAAGTCTTACGTAAACATTTATATCGAATTGCACCAAGAACATTCCTAGACATTTTATAAATAATTCCGTATTTTTATAATATATTATGTCCTATCCTAGGTTCTAGGACTGTTCATCAACGGACGGTTCCTCAATGGACTGTTCATCAAAGGTCTTTTCATCAACGGACTGTTCATCATGAGAACATTTATCTTTTTAGCGTTCTTTATTATGTACGCATTATAACGTATCGTTTCACCGTTTCATATAATATGTATAATATGACATTTTAATACCAATGTCCATGATAACAGTGATCAATCGAGCTTCTATTTACGCAAGTATTATTTTCATCAAGGCAAATTCTAGTTTCATAAACTATTTTCATGAATTTAACTTTTACTTTTATAAAAAATTATTTTATCATTTCAACTTCTATTTAAGCAATAATTACTTTCACCAATCCTGCTACTATTTAAGCAATAATTCGTCTCATCAATTCAGCTTCTATATAAGCAAGAATTCTTTTCATCAATCCAGCTTCGATTTAGCAAAATTATTTTCATCATTCCAAATTCTATTTAAGCAATCATAATTTTTTTTATCAATCCAGCTTCTATTTAAGAAAGAATTCTTTTCATCAATCCAATAACCCTCTTGATGAAGAGTCCTTTGATGAAAAGACCTTTGATGTACAGTTCATTGATTAATCGTCCTTTGATGAACAGTGCGCATGCCCTATCCTGGTAGGTACTTATCAACGCAAAATTCATATAAAAGGTCATACATGTTAAGGGATACAAGTATATTCAGGGCGACCTTGTATTCTGAGCAAAAGTTTTAGAAGAATTAATATATGGTACTTTATTATGGCCACACTGTGGAAAGTGTGCTCTATGGAACTTGAAGCAACAGTAAACAGGCGTTCTATATGTTAAATACGGTAAGGAAATTATTTAGATGCATCTCTTTGCCTTTAAATAATATATCAGTTCTGTTCTCAGCCATCCTCGCTTCGAGGGTCGGCCGCATCATGAACAATATTCCTCCAAAGTCTCCTGTCTTCCGTCAGTCTTATCATTTCCTCCATTGTCAGTGTTAACTATATATTAAACCTGAAACTGCCGCACTTATCCAAGGTGTTTTGTGGTCTAACATCATGTTACTTTGTTGACTTCTACTTTCAAGTAATCTACACTTCATTCTGCCAGGTCAAAATTATGATCACCTTCCTTTTGTCAGTTGTTAGTTCCAAATCCAAAGAAAGCGTAATTTCACTGCCATTGGTTTAAGTGTCCCTAATCTTAATCTTAACGGGATCCTAATCTTTACCTCAACTTATGAAATATAGATTATCAATGATGGCAATTTCTCTTAAAATTATAGGCCTACTCATGTTCACATAGATCTAAAAGGAGAAGTTCAATTGCGTATTATGCGAATCGATAGCAAATGTGTAACTTGAGGCAGTATATGAGAATAAAAACCGAATTGGTCACGTATCGACAACATAGCAAATATTCTTTATCGCAATTAGTAATACAATTATAATTCATTAAAATCAACATAAGTTAACTGGTGCTATGTCTAAACAATTAGTTTTATATTTGAAATACTTTTGTTGTTGTAGGGGTAATGAAAGTTGAGGTGCAATATCGGAATGCGAAGTGTACAACTAGTAGGGAAACACAACTACTTTTTCATAAAAATATCGAAGACCTTCGAAGCCGAACCAAACCGTGGTCACGTCAAACTGATAAACTCATCGGTCAACTGAAGGATGAAGGGATAGATATCCTGAACTCTGATTTTGACAAACAGACTGTGGTCGTTTGGATCTGGTGTCATTCACAAGCAGGCCTTGATCATATTCGGAGGGTGTACGAATCGAATCAGCTGAGAGATGTCTTATTTGGTGTTGCAAATATTAAGGAAATTGACCAGTCGAAAGTGGTCAACATCGATGGCAATCAATTCAAGAACGCAGTTGGCAAGTTCTTTAAACACGCTCGTTAAAAGGAAAACCTAAAACGTGAATTTTCATACTTAGACTAATGAAATGCGAACAATGCGCTATAGTTAAAAATTAAATTGCAGGATGCTCAAATAATTGAAAATAGAGACTCCGCTGATAGTTAAAGAGAGAGAAGCCTTATTTCATACGGAGAAAGATTGTCAGAGGGCGCTCTATTAACGTAAAACTACTTGACTTCAAATAACTTAGTATGATGAAGTAAGACAAGAAAATCAGAAGAAATCAGAACTAAAAAGTGAGGTTAAGAGTAAAAAATTTAGAGAAGCAATAAAGATGCAAACACAGAAATCGAGAGTAAGTTAGACAAAAGATAGTCAAAGAATGAAAACGATGCAGACATGAAAGATATGATAATGGACAGAGTCAGAACAAGACGGACAGCAAGAGAAAGAAAGAGAGAGAGAGAGAGAGAGAGAGAGACTAGAAGAATACAAGAGTCAGTTCAAATGTAGAATATTTCAGCCAATCATGGAATCCGAATTAGTTCTGATGCAAGACAGTTCATCAAGATATTAATTCAACTTATAATAAAATCACAGAAATGATTATGACTTATAAGACTGTAATAAGACTGAAGCATATGGCAGCTTAAATAAATTGCGATTAACAGACAGATGAAGAGCGATAATCAAACTGGACAAGTCACAAGTATAGTCGTCAGCATTTAAGGTCCCTCGTGTACCGACCGTTTTAGCCCGAGATTTTGAGATCTCTGAAATAAGGCACCTTCGGGATGCGAACCTCAGTCAACACGCTTTCTTGCACAGAGGAGCATGAGACCAGCCTACGCTCTTACGGATGTAGATAACTGGGCTTGGTTAAGTTGATTTTAGTACATTCTGAAAGGAAACCCCCTCTGACGGTCTGATCAGACTGACCGCTAGGGGCCCTTGTACCGCCGGAGGCCCTTGTGCTTTGCACAACCTGCACAGCCCATTGCTACGCCACTGGTACCATTGCTCGACTATCTGCGCTGAATCGCCCATAACCTTTCAATTTGAAATAAAGACAACCAAATAAACGTTACGTAGCGAACTAACACTCAACAAACATTAACTACCGTAAGTAAAGAGATTTTGCCATTAACTGTTTCTCACAACTTCATTTGACATAATATTTTCCGCGATAAGCGCTGTTGTCTTATTAATTACACAAGCGTTTCTTCAGTTTTGTTTGTCTTTACGTATCTATGCATGCGCGCTATTGTCGGCGCGCATTTGTCTTGCGCGCTTTTGACGGTACGCGCTTTTGACCGGGCGCATTTGTCTTGCGCGCTAATAATGGGGAGCCGTTAATTACATATTACAGATTGAGAGCAAGTTGAGATAGGTTCAGACAAAAATAAATAAATATAAAGAAACACACGCCGATTTTTTAAAAATGCGCCTAATAACTTATACTATAATAGAAACAATGATAAATAAACATTAGCTAATACAATTTTGTTTATTTCAGTATTAAATTGAAGTAATTGAATGAGTGAAGATTTGTCAGATACTAAGTGGCCTAGGTAACTAAAGTAAAAGCTACAAGAAAATAATGAGAACGAAGAAATAAATAATCGAAAATTAAGCAAATAATTATAGCAATGCTCATTAATATAGCCTATAAATATACAAATAAGATAATAATCACTGTCCATTATTATCTGTATTATTGCTGGTTATCAATATCCTAATAATTTTGTTTTTATTTTAGTCGTGTGTCCGATTTCCATCAACTTCACTCAGAGAATCGACGTAGGAAGAGATGAAGTTGTTGTGTCTGGAATAACTAAACTGCGAAGTAAAATCTACGTTCTCTGCCAACCGTCTTCCTCTGATACAAATGTAATTCTTGTCTTTGAGGATCGAAATCCATTTAATTTTCAGAAGAAAATTGAAATAGAACAGATTAAAGTGCCTGAAGACATCCAATCCAATGAGAAGGAAAATTGTTTGTACGTCTCTGACAGACGAGAGAAATGCGTCTGGAAGATCACAAGAGAAACAGATGACGAACACAAAATCATCAAATGGCTGATCACAGATTATGAGCCAGGTACTTTGTCAGTGTGCACTGATGGTCTGTTGTTGGTGTTGAATTTGGGGTCCATTCTGAGTATCTACGGATCAGACGCAGAACTTATTCGATCCATTCCTTTACCAAAAGACATCAGTAACCTTCATCACGCGGTAGAAACATGCATCGGGAACTTCATCATCATTTACTCTGAGAAGCTGGAGGATCAAGAGGAGGAGGAGAGAAAGAGTGGATCAAGTGGGAGAAAGAAGAAGAGAAATAATGCCATTAGTGAATTGACCAGAGATGGACAGATGGTCCGTCGATTTATTCCTTCAAATAAAACACAACAACTAAATCAGCCTCTCTAT
Source organism: Aporrectodea caliginosa (assembly GCA_020284085.1). NCBI lineage: Eukaryota > Metazoa > Annelida > Clitellata > Crassiclitellata > Lumbricidae > Aporrectodea > Aporrectodea caliginosa. The sequence continues at coordinate 103,982 of JACEVL010000294.1, read as the reverse complement.
CTCTCACTCGATTTGGACGATCAAGTGTTTGTGGCTGACAGTGGGAATGACAGAGTGATTCTCTTGGATTCCGATCTTAAATGGAATCGAATTCTTTGTCCAACAAAAGAAGAAACAGATGACGAGATGATCAAAAAGCCAGATAAATTATGTTACGACGAAGAAAAGAAACAACTGATCGTCGGATGTTCAATCCGTGGATTGTATGTTTACACTTTGAGTCGAAAATAGACTCACTTTTCATCCAAAGATTCTGACAAACAAATATCCCGTATTATTTCGATATATCCGATCAATCTACACTGTGTCCCGTTAAAAAGAGACCCCTTACTGTTTATATGAAAATAACTAGTAAATATTCATCGATTTTTAAAATTCGAAAACCGTTTTAATCCTGACATAATTGGCTAATAGTGGTTAAAATGTAAATTTCCTGTCATTCATTAATGACGTCATACTGACGTCATTTGGATTAACATTCAAGTGTTAAGGATGGCACAAAAAAGTTATCTAAAACTTTTCAATATTATTTTAAAGCGTTATTTATCAATTATAAATTTTGGTTTGATTTTATTTTTATATTTGACCGCAAGGTGTGTTCAAAGTGTCCACATTCAGCCTCAACACAATCTTCAGGACGCGCTCGTCACTGGCCACTGGCAGCGTCGATAACATGTGATCAAATTCCTTTCAGGCAATAGCGATTCGCTCACGTCATTATTACGTCATTATTGAATGAAAGAAACTTTCATATTTCAACCACTACAAGCCAATTATGTTAGGATTAAAACGGTTTTGGAATTTAAAAAATAGATTAATATTTACTAGTTATTTTCATATAAACAATAAGGGGTCCCTTTTTAACGGGACACAGTGTAGTAATATCCATTAATATTTGTCAACAAAATTAATAACAGATGCAGTAAAAACTACGTGTATTTGAATTCGGATTATGTCCGAGACCCATTTGAATTGTCGCTACTTTCTAAAACAATTCAAATCTGGAAACTGCATAAGAATGGAGCATTTCTCGATAACTGAGATATATATATTGACCGCAGAATATAGGATTTGTACAGATTCTCAGTCAATGCTAGATTGCCTACCGTCCTTACCGAGATCTGACTGACTGATTTATTGACTGAATGACTGACTGAGTGAGACATTGACAATCGAGGCAATGACAATCGGCCTACCGAGGTCTAACCAGCTGACTAGTTCTAAGGTTCTATGTATTGTATATCTGTGTTTCCTGGTAAAGTATGCTACAGCCCAGCTAATGACGTCGGTTCTTTTAGGCGCGTAGATTAGCCTATAGGTATAAAACGAGGCGAGGCACTGAGAAAGGTCTCTTAGATGATTTGCACGTACCTTCCCTGCTTACTGAAAAAGTGCATTGCTACTGAATTGACGTCTGCAAACACTATCCCGATTAAATTGTAATTTTGGAAAAGACAGTTAACTTCGCAAACGGACTGATAAATTTTACTTTGGCGTAATTGGATGTGGAAACCGCTATCCGGTATCTCCAGTGTATTTCTTTTAATTAAACTATTATCAGAAGTTCAGAACTGTCGAACTGGGGGACGTTGTGTTGTCATTGACAGCTAATGGAGAGCTAGTTGATTTAATCCAAAAAAGTATACAGTGTCAAGAAGAACAGGCAAAAGTGCTAAGGAGTATAGTAAGTGCTAAGACAGGAGTGAACCCCAGACTAACAGTGAAAGTAGGCCTACTGTTGTAGGTACAAAGAGTCCAATCAGAGCGGACACTTTTTCTGTCGCCACTAAAACCGCTCGTAGACTCTGAGCTCGACCTGGTATCTGACGAGCTGAAGGACACAACGGCTAGTAGAGCTATACAGGTCAATGTAGGAGCGCACACCTGCCCCATGAACCCTTGTTACTTACACGATGCAGCACCCATGGCCTACAGTGGGGAATCCAATTCGATGGAAGTCGAATCTTTTCCTCAGGGTACTTTCCTGAACACTCTTGTCCTCATAGCAGTGTTATTTCAGTTATGATTTTTCAGTTACAGTTTCAGTTAAAGTTATATAATTTTTTCAGATACAGTTTTAGTTAAAGTTACCTTAAATCAGATGTTTCAGTTACAGTTTTTTTATGTTTCAGTTACAGTTTAAGTTATTTTAATATGTCACGATTAACGACACACTGCCCACAAGTATTCTGAACAGTTGTCATAAATATATACGCAGCAAATCATTCCGAGGTTATCCCATAGTTTGCGTTGCAAAAATTAGTTTAATGTCTTCGATGCCACACTTGACGTTGGTAAATAAGCAGTCTACCAATGTCCATGATAACTGTCATAAATACAGCTTACTTTTCATAAAAAAATTGTTTTCATCAATCCAACTTCATTTAATAAAAAGTTACTTTAATCAATCCAACTTCTATTTATGCAAGAACTTATTTTTCATCAATCCAACTTCTATGTAGGCAAAGAATTAAGCCTATTGTCATAAATTGAACTGCTATTTAGGCAAACAATTATTTCCATCAATCCAGCTTTTATTTAGGTAAAGAATTAGTTTTATCAATCCAACATCCATTTAGGCAAGAAATTATTCTCATCAATCCAACTCCCATTTTTATGTGACAATATAATATAATTTATTTATTTATTTATTTTTATTTATTTTATTATGTAATTTCGAGAGGTGCATCCACACAATGTACAACTAAATATTATCATTCTGTTCAGATATGAATGCTGAATCCATTACAAGATATGATATGTGAAACCAAACGCGAAATCCAGAGGGGGTGGTAACCACCCCCAAACCCTGGTAGCCCGTGTCACAAAAAAACCCTCGGTAGCCTGAGGGTTAATTATCGTTGCCGCTTGATTTGCGTGGTTAACTTTGGCTGCTTTGACTGGCAGTCACCGGGTTCCCGTGTACTTGAATTTGCTCTATCCTATATAATTATCGTTCCCGTAAGATTTTAAAATATAAAATGTAATCGTTCGCGTTTTCTATAGCGATGGAATAATAATGGCCTCGACCCTGCTCATTTTTTCAATGAATTGATTGGATGAGTCCCAATCCTTCACCACCGCTCGCCCGTTTGGATGGACGCCACGCCATTTAGGATAAACGTGTAAGGACCGTGCTAACCCAAGATTTAAATTTCTCAAATAAGCCGGCATCGGCAAGCGAACCGCGACCCGCACGCATTTGAATACAGCAACAATTATCGGACTAATCAGGGTAATTTATCGTTTTTGCACTCTAAATTATTTTGGATTGGCGACAGTGCGACGCCCTTTACATCTTATACTATAATTCTTAAAGTTTGTCCTTCCGTATGTATGTATGTATGTTTGCAATGCATCGCTGTCCGGCTAAAGGCTCCGAAACGGAACGGTTTAGCGATTTTAAAAAATTTACAAAACATTATTACGCAACGTCTAGGTCAACGCGACTATTTTCAGTTCGCAATTTTATTTAAACGCCGATATATGGCCATTTTAAATTTGACGAGGCTATCCGGTCTCTTACACCATGGTCGTAGTAAGGCCATTTGTTCACGTCACGCATGCTAATTAAATATGCAATCTTACGTCACACGTAGCTTATAGGTCAACGCTCCGATTCGCAACCAATCACGATGACCGTTGATTATTATTATTATTAATAGAACAACGGCCGAACTTCGTCTATTATATTTAGCCCGGGGAACAAATAATACGCCTATAATAGAAAATAGGTTATAGAAAAACGGCCGAGTCTATTATAATTATTTAGCCCGGGGAACAAATAATACGCCTATAGACCTATAATAAGGCAGAGATAACCCGTGCAGTACACGGGCAAAGCAACTACTTTCACCTCTAAATATCGTTTCCGTTCAGATATATGGACATGTTCTTAAATATTTGAAGCCCATCATCAAATATAGTAAGTAAGTAAGTAGCCTTTATTTGCAGCAGTTACAAATTACGCCTGGGGAAAACCCGGGCGAACGCCGGGTAAAAACTGCTAGTACTATTATATAGCACTGGGGCATGAGACGCATCGTATACGCATCTTTTAACCAATGTACATGTAGGCTAGCTAGACGACGTCTTTCGCTTATCGGAGAAATTCCGAAATGCCTTGCGAATGCTCTGTATAGGAGGCCGTGTGTTGTAGGACGTTAAATCTTGAACAAGGTCCTCAAATTATACGTGGCATAAAAAGGGTCACATCCCTGAATATATTGGGTATCGAGATTTCCGCAAAGTTCGGTTTTTCCTCCCATATCCAAAAGATTTGTGTACGTGCCAAGCAATCTCTCCACGCCCATCGTATTTTAATCTCGCATGGGCTCTTGGGAGTCAGGCTTTATGATGTAGTCTGGTCCACCACTGTCAACCGAATGCTTTATTGTTCCCAAGTGTGGTGGGGCTTCGCCAGCAAACAGGAACGTGACTCTCTAAGTGCTGTGGTCCGCAAGTTGGTACGCTTTGGCTTCCTACCCAAATCTTTCCCTACCTTTGAGGAACTCTGTAAAAAAGCCGACCAAGACCTTTTTAGAAATATCTTAAATAATCCTGGACATATCCTTCATTACCTACTATCCCCGTCCTATATACTGGTCACGATCTGCGCCCACGCTCACATAACCGTGTTCTTTCTAGATTTGATTCCCTCACCAGGCGCGGTTTCCTGGCTAGGATGTTGTACAGCTAGGCCATAGTGTTTTTTTAGTTTACTATTAACTAACTTTTCCGCTACTAGTTGATAACTTTGTATGTGCAGTGCCGTGCGTTTGCCAGCGTTTAATAAAGAACACACTTACTTACTTTACTTACTTATGAGAAATCAGAAATAGCGGCGTTTTGCAACGGTTATAAATTTAAAATGTTCATTATATCGGCATTTTAAGTGAATGGTGAGTTGAGAATAGTACCGTTTACCTACAAATTGTTATAAAAAGGTTTTGTAACATTTTCGTATCGCGCGTACGTTCCGTTTCGGATTCTTTAGCCGGATGGACAAACAAATAACAAACGGATGGACAAACTTTGAACAATATATATAAGATTTTTTCATTCATTCATTCAGGAGATTAATATAGCACCTCTTCAAGGGAACTACTCAGAGGTGCTCCCGACTCCAGAATGCACGGCCAAAAAGAACAGTTTTCCTGTTAGAATAGAACGTGTCAGAGAGCGTTCTGGGGAGCAGGCGCAATTGAGAAAGGACGATTTTGCATGGTATACCTGTACGGGAAAACGGGACTATGAGCACCCCCTCCCAGAAGTGCGAAGGGAGCGACAATCCTGGGCGCCCGATACGGGACGACAGAGGTTCCCTCAGATAGGTTGGGGCAAGACCCAGCTGACATCGCCATACCAGGGAGGCGATCCTGTAGGCCTACACAATCCGCTGGCGAACAGGGAGCCGGCGTAGGGTTTCCGGCATGTAATTAGTGACATGACGGAATATGGGTTATCTGCCAATAAGGCGCGCCGCAGAGTAAAGAGAAGAACAGCAGTCAAGTCGAGCACAGACCAAGGAATGCATTAAAGTGGTTGCTGCACTGGGAGTCAGTGAGCCTGCGACAGTGCGAAGCTGGCGCAACTGATAAAAGCAATTGCGACTAAGACTATGGAGATGAGGAGCAAGAGTAAGCACTTGGTCCAGTAGGATGCAAATTGCCAAGGTCAGGAACAGTAGTGGAGAAAGTGGAACTGATTTAAATAAATCTGAAGTGAGCAAAATGAAATGTTAATAGAAACGCAGAAATTTCGTTTCCATTTTCTTTAAAAGACAAATTTTGTATTATAATTTTATACGAGATGACAAATTTTGTCGTTATTGGTTAAGTCTTTCTAACCTTCAAGTGGCATATCAACCTACTGTGACACGATTCCTACTACCAGCTCTGTCAGCCTCCCAGAGTGGGTTTTCGTTCTTTAACCTCTAATGCTTAACGCTTATCTACTCTTTTGCTCTTTCCCGCCACGATTTATTGCAGTGCCCTCTATGTGGGTCTTCCGGAGGCTCGGGTTGGGTGTTTGGATCTGGTCTTGCGCGCGGCGGCACGCCTCATTGGCCGCCTCCCAAGACTCGGCCATGTCACTGATTACATGCGGGATGGGATATCCTGCATTGGCTCCCTTTCCAACAGCGAGTCACTTACCTGATCTCTTCCTTGGTTTGGAGCTGCCTCTCGGGTGTGGTCCCTGTTTACTTCCGGGAGCTGTGCTGCTTCACCCTGAGCGTCCAGACCTGTGGTTTCCTTCGCTCCTCTAAGCAGGCTGAGCTTCTTGTTCCCCCGGTCGCGGAATCTATTCTGCAGCGCCGTGCCTTTTCTGTTGCTGGCCCTGCAATCTGGTATGGGCTCCCTGTGGATCTACGCCTAATGCCTATAACCATTGCGGTCACGTTCATCTCTAACCTTAAGACAGTTCCCTTTAGCAGGGGCTGGGTCGGGAGCGCTTCTGAGTAGATAACCTTGAAGGGGCGCTATATAAATCTCTTAAATGAATGAATGAAAATAATGAATAAACTTTAATAAAGGGGTGGAGCGCTAGATTTACGCTTGGAACAGGACGCAATTATAGTTTGATTCGGCGCTGCATATAGTTACATGAAATGATTGCTTTGGTGTTTGAAGCGCTCTTTAGTATCAAATGCAAAATCGCTAGCATTCTGGATTCATCTGAGCAGAAACGAGTCATATTAAGAATTACAACGAATTCGTGCTTTCAGAGTTGTTCGCCTAAATAATTAATACCTTCTGTATAAATTAGAACTTCATTTCATTTATAACTGATATTTATATAGCGGCACCCAGTCAAAATAGCCCGGTCAAAAGAGACCCGTCAAAACAGCCTCGTCAAAACAGCCCCGTCAAAAGCGCCCATGACCAAAATAGCCCCGTCCAAATCGCAAACCGACAAAATTGCCCCGTCAAAATAGCCCCATAAAAACTCCAAAGACAAGCAGTTCCCCAACGGCTAACAAGTTGACTATTACAAGTAATGTGTCCATTTAAAATATATATATATATAAATATATATAATATATATACCAGATACTTCAAAGAGGTGGTTCTGCAACAGACAGAAGATGACGGTAAGGTAAACAGGGAAGACCTACTTCCAAGCGGTATTATCCAAACGATTGCGAGGTCGTGACTAAAGACAAATTAATTTGTTAATTGGAAATCGGTTAACCAATTGGTAAGATCAAGCGAGTAAACTTACTTCGACGCGGTAACGAAGAAATGGTCACCGAACATAACCATGCACCAGATATTGTGAAGATCAATGCCGTGAAATGCGCACTAGAAGCCGGTTTACGTCGCAGAGATGCGTAACCGAGCTGGAAACCGCGTAGAAAATCAAGGCAAATTATTCAACAAAGTACAAATGGTCTATCACTGAAATCAGCACAATTATTCCCGCCTTGCACAGCATCGCAGAGGGCAATCAAGCGCACGCGCAAATGGAAGCCTCAACCCTATCCGACTGCAGCTACCGTTGCAGACATTGCTATCCCTGAAGCTATTCAAACCAGTTCGCGAAAAATGAACTTTGTCCTGTGTGATTCCGGAGCAGACGATGCCGGTCGTCTCCTGGTGTTCGGCGCTGATGAGAATCTTGGCATTCTCGTTCAGCATCGTCATTGGTTCATCGACTGAACTTTCAAAGTGGCTCCGGAATTGTTTCTCCAGGTGTTTACGGTGCACGCACTGGTTGACAGAACTGCTGTTCCATTGATATACGTGCTTCTTCAAGACAACTCAGAGAGGTCGTATACTCGCGTTTTTCAGAAGCCGGTTGACTTGAAAATAACCTTAAATCCCCTAAGTGTTATGTGCGACTTTGAAAAAGCGAGTCACAATGCGGTTGATCGGGTGTTCCCTGCTACGCAGTTGGTTGGATGTCTCTTCCATCTAGAGCAATGCCTGTCGAGGAAGGTACACCCATTGCACTTAGCCGAGCGTTATCGCAACAACGAAAACATACGTATGTGTGTGAAGATGTTATTGAGTTTTGTTCCTGCTGACGACGTGGTGAATGCGTTCGACAGCTTGGCGGACAATTCTCCGCCGGAAATTAACACCTTGGTTGAGTATTGGGAGGACACCTACGTCGGACCACAAAGACGGAACCGGATAGCAGATCCTCTATGAAACTCCCGCGAGCGAACAACGGCGGCAAACTGTCAGTGAACATTATGGCGCTACTGCAATTTAGGAATACCTTCGCGCAATAGCGCATATTCTTAGTATCTAGACTCGACATTAACTTTCTTTGGCGAACATTTAGTATCGGGGTGCGTAAGCTTACGGTGTCGGAGGGTATCTTTGGCATGCTGCGCGGAAGGTACGATGTTTTCAAAAGACGACAGTATGTGTTGTGAGGGTCGGTTTGGGTCAGTGTTAGGGCTAGTGTCGTCCTAACCTTCACCTAAACATTTCTTTACAGTGTTATTACTTTTATTTCGATAAATTCGATCAAGTCTCTCATTTCATCATCAGTTGCGCAACTTCACGGAAAGTTTTATTTAATTCATTCGATTATAACATAGATTATAGTCTACCTTACATGCATTAATAACTGCTACATGTATCATATGTATGTGCATTAGATCAGCTTCATAACCATGATTATAATATTATACAGTTAAGTAAAATAATACGCATAGAATTAGTCCATGGTTAAAAGTTTTTAGAGATAGACCGACTATGATGAAGCATTCTCATTTTGCTGTGCATCGCAATGCTGCACACAAAATTTCAGAGTATTTGTCTTGTGTTGGTGTATCCGTCTGCTTCTAAGCGTTACTCAAATCAGCTTATGCATTATGGCATCATTGATCGTAAGCATGCATTTTCGCTAGCCAGTCATTATCGTATCTCTCAGATTTCACCTTAAACTTCATCGCGTCTACTGCTGATCAATTCACACAGTAAAATAGTGTGTTATGCACAATTATCTGATTTTATTTGATTTAACCGCAGGCACAGTTTAAAGTTTCACAATTTGACGCCTGCAGTATCCTCAAATTGTTTTTTTCTGACCGGAAGCTAGATAAATTTACAATTCTGATTTTTGATGGCCGTTTTTTAATTGTTGCAGTGACTGGATGATTCATTTGTTACTAGTGTCTAATTCTATCAGTGATCATAGGCTATTGACCTTAGTCACTTTTCTTCCCTCGTAGCAGTTTTACTAACAGTTGCATAGCTTTACCCTTGTAGATGCGCCGTCTTGTCATCGGGGCTCGGATGCATGTAGCCCGGCTTATCAGCTTCAGCGCTTTGGCGTCCCTCCACCCTAGCACCTAGCCCACGCCGATGAATCCTTAGTAGAGTTGATAACTTGATACCACAATCATCATCTTGTATTTAGTCAGCTTTGTTATTTTAAATCGTTAACCCTCTGTTCTTTTTCTTCTTAGAATACAGTTTTAGCTTTTCGAGGTGCCTCATAATTAAATTGCGCTATATTGTAAGGAGCTATGGACACTTCTCTGATTATAGCCATCATCTTTATAGCCTAATCTTAGATTTAGCCATGAACACAGATAAATATTATCAGTTAGATATAGGACTTTGACAGTTTGAGTAATTTAGAAATTCTGCAAGATATAGATCTATATCAGCACCAGTCAGCGTTTATGTGTTTTATCTTGTGAAAAATGCCTATGATTTTCAATGCGTATTCTATGCCTTGATTCTTTCTTAGTAACGGTTTCGACAATTACGATTTTTTGCAAGGAGAGGAGAATGATTTTACTGTTTGACGTATGAATTACGCTGTACAATCCCCATTTCACATCTAAAATTCTCAAATTCTCCAACATTTTATTGGACTTTGCTTCAAAATTCTATGATTTCAGATTCGATGTTTGAATAACAGCTGAACTCAGCTGCTATCCAATTTATATAACCTATTATTACTCAAAGGCGTTTTCTTAAACAGACCCACAAGTGTGTTTACATTACATTTCAGTTTGTGTTTGTAAACAGGTTGATTGGTTAAGCTTACTTCATTTATGTCACGCCATTCTATTTGAAGCATATAACTTTTCGTATTCTTGTGCATAATACGCTGCTGTCCTAAATATTGCTGTAAATCTACCTTGAGATTTAATCATCACTTCTGCAAACGCTAATTTCCATCGTCAAGTCATTTTGCTGTTCATATGTTGACTAAGTGGACGAGAAGTTAAGTTTTGCAGACCATTCCTGAGACATAAGCACGCCGTCGTTGGAGCATCGTCAAGTCCCTCTCGATCTACACAGCAACCGACCTAATCTTCCTTCATTACCACATTCCTCCGCTACGAGTCACCAAAAGACCTTCCTTCGTCTTCCTGAATCCGTGTACCAGCACCGCTTTCTCTTCGCGAAAGTGTCATCAGAAACTAATCCCAACCAACCGCTGAGTCATTCGTCCTGGGAATTCCTCGTTTTCCAGTGATCATCAATCACCTGAGTTCCAAGAACATCACGTCTTCAACGGCGTACACGATCGACAAAACAATATAATGTCGAAATTGTATTCACCTCTTCATCAAACGCAGTCACTAGCCACTTGAAAGGACGCTGGTTGTCATCGTCACAGTCACTGCGTATGTACTTATTTGACCATGTAGGCTGGGCACAGAAAATCGCAGCATTCTCTCGCAAGTCTTCTTCGCGTCAAACCGACATTGCCAGACACCAATTCTAATGTCTCGGCATCAACTCGTCGCAGCCAACAGCAACCACAACAGATCGGAAACGCCTATTATCCGATTACTGTTTCTACGATTCGAGTTTTCTAGACATTTCGCTTCAACCGACGACTTTCGCCAACGCGATATCTTATACGACTTCTTCCGCTGACTCGGACTGGCCAACCGTTGCAGCTTTTTACCTTCAACTACGGAGTCCCTTTCGCCATAAACGCCCTCTGCCAAAGACTTTTGATCAACTAGTCACTTCCAGCGCCGAACTTGAGCTAATGACATTGCGACTTTAGTTGACCTTGACATTGTCAATGCGCTAAAACAATGCTCTGAACTTATTTCGTTGCTTCAGTGTCTAGATTTCGATCGGCTGCCTCAGAACAATCGGCGCCACGCAGAGTTATTCCAGCTGTTAAACGATTTATGTAATTGTCGGCGTGGTTAATTCGCAGTGCCAACTTCACTACATGCACTAGTACAGTTGTGGGTCTGCCTGTGGGACTCTGCCATGGCAAATTCGCACATCTGGGACATGAACGTTTCTTATCTACCAATGAGGTCACGACTCATTCCGCATTCACGTTCGTTAGTTCCTGCGACATCCGTCAACAAGATGCACACGCCATCTATCCTTCGAAAGCCTCCTCTAGGAATTTTGACCTGATCAAGATCACGAGTCAAAAATCAAGACCATTCTTTACCGAACTTCCCGATGCGACCTCTTGTCTTCCGCATAAACGCAGGAAACTTCCGACCACTCTTCAACCGAGTGTCAGAACCACGTTGCTACGTCAAACTAATAGTGAGCCTCGTTCATCAACGACTTTCTTCAGAAGTCCCTGCGAGTCTCTTTCGTCGTTTCAGTGCAATTCTTCGACCACCCTCACCCTTGTACAGTCCTATTTCGTTTTTAGTTTGCACATTATGGGGCGCGGTTTAGGGGTATGTTCGGTGCCTTGCAGCCGGAGGGTTGCGTGTTCGAATCCACCTCAAGCCGCAGTGTAGGGACCCTGGGCAAGTCCTTCACTCGCAATTGCTCATGCGCTTCGGCGTGAAACTTCGATTCAGTGTCCGTTCTGTAGTCGGGAGCGCTTCTGAGTAGAAATCTTTAAGGGGCCCTATAACAAGTGCTCATATATACATACATACGTACATACATACATACATAATGTTTTTTTCTAATATGAACAATTGTATCGTTTTGTCCGCTTCAACATCTTAGATGGAAATCCTATTGCATCTTTATTACAGATGTTTTAACACACGAGCATCATATAAGCCAGTGGTTCTTAAAGTGGTGGTCCGCGGACCGGCGCCGGTCCGCGGAACTCAAGTCGCCGGTCCGCGAAACAATCCCTAAAAATAAAAAATTTGATCAACTTATTCCTGGAAAATACAGATAATTATAGATATATTTTTTAAGTTAAAAAATTTATAGAATGAAATTATTATTTAACGTTATTTGCAATAAATCAATCTAGATTCTAGATCTAAAGTTCCCATTATCGCCACACCGTGATCGCTAGGCATATGGACTTCGATCACCTAGCGATTGAAACTGTCACCAACTGAACACAACCATTCGTACGCCAGATATTTGTTCTTTGTTGATGGAATTGAGCGATAATTAAGAAAACGCTAGCGTATGAATATTTTTGTTTATTTGCAATAAGACAAATTTAAACACGAAATAAAGTTCTAGAAATCTTAGTTTTAAATTTAAAAAATAAGAGAAACAATGAGCAAAGCACATCAAGTCTCTTTGGACAGTTTCTTTAAAAGTAATGAAACAACAGCAAAAGCGCCGCAACTCAGACACGGACAGTGACAGCACACAAGAAAACGATGATAATGTACGGGAAGGATCTCTTTTAAAAAAAGCCAAGAAACATCGTTTGTTTAATAGAAAATACGATCAAGAATATTTAAAATATGGATTTGTTTCTTCCGGAGATGAAAACAGCCCAAAACCACTGTGTGTAATCTGTGGAGTTACACTTAGTAATGATGCCATGAAGCCATCAAAACTTCTTCGCCATCTGAATTCAGCACATCCCGCATACAAAGATAAGCCTATTGATTTTTTCAAAAGAAAGCGTGACGAAATAAAAGATCAACAGAAACAGATGTTAAAGACCACTAAAGTTAATGTTTCTGCATTGCTTGACTCCATTTGCTGTAAGTTTAGTCAAGTTTAATTTAATTAAACTTTCAGTAATTAGGCTTGCTACTTTTAGATAGGAGTAAGCCTTCTCGTGTAATAAAATTACTAGTTATTATTTATAAAAACTTGAACGCTTCCTTTAACTATAATAAATACATTCTGATATTTATTGTTATATTTAACAATGAATAACAAGAACATGTGTAATTACATATATTTGTAAAAGCAGTTTATTGATTTAGTCACTATTTCGCATTATTTCGCTCTTAGAATAATTTCAATAAAATATTAAGATAAAATATGGACTCATTCCTCTAATTTCCCTTTATCTTGGATTCGATTGTCAGATAAAATTTTGCATTTCTAACTGGTGGTCCGCCAACAACATCATAAATGCACAGCCGGTCCCTGCTTCTAAAAAGTTTAAGAACCCCTGATATAAGCCACACGCAGACAGGTAAAAGCGTTAAATGTAAACTGTGAAACAGTCGACCAAATGACTGCAACTTGGTCAGATTTAAAGGCATGGAATTGCCATTGTATTGTATTGTATTGTATTTGAACACTTGTTATAGCGCCCCTACCTAATTTCCCTTTTCAGAGGCGCTCCCGACTACAGCGCGGACACTGAATCGGAGTTTCACGCCGAAGCGCATGAGCAATTGCGAGTGAACGACTTGCCCAGGGTCCCTACGCAGCCGCTTGAGGTGGTTTCGAACCCGCAACCCTCCAGCTGCAAGGCACCGAACATACCCCCAAACCACCGCGCCCCAGTTGCATTGTGATGCCATATGATTGATATGTTATGAATGCCTCACCCATAGTTTTGTAACAGTCAAGAATTATATCAAAAGTGTGGCGCCACTCTAGTGACTTTTCTAGGACCAAAAATATTGCTTATAGAGAAATTGCATTTAAAATACATGGCCATAAATTCTGTTACATTTCCATCTATGTCTCATTGTATGTTTTTGGGCTTGAAAATTTACACGATATTATTCTTCCACTTGAAGAAATTGTCCTAGTCGCAGCTGGTCTGCGCTTATCTTATTTCTTTTCAAACAAAACCAGACGATGCATAGCCCTAGATCTGATCAACCTAGGCTTGTATTTTTTAGATTGTGTGAGATTTCACAGGTGTTGCGTACCATTGCATTCTTATTTGACTTCACTTCATTGACGATGCCCTACATCTGCAGATGGAAACTCTGAACTGAGTGCAAAACCGGTATATGAAACAAAAGAGTCACAAGTTTAGAAGCACATAGAGTGAGTAAAGAGGTAAGGGCTACCAATGATCCAATAGTATTGCCTAGTTGACGTACATTTGATGAAAATTAATCTTATACCAAGTAAGATGAGGTAATGTTTACAACCAAGTAAACACGAGACGTAATGTTTACAACCCGGTAAACAAGAGTCTTAACCGGTTATCATTGTCAAGTTGTCAAAAGTTTACGACCAAGTAAACAAGGATGTTACGAGATTCCCATTGTCAAGTATATCAATGCAAAGTGTTTGAAAATGAAATGGCATCTTTATTTTTTTTATTAATAGGGCCTATTGGGGCAGGTTGTAGCATGTTACAACTAACCCCAGCTGATGTGGTACAACCAACCCCGCTGGTACACGAATCTAGTTTTTATTTCATATCCCTGGAACCCATCAACTTCCGATTATATCGTTCACACAGACGCTGCTTCGATGACACTCTTCTCATCATCGCAATCAGTGAGAATCTAAAACGTGAGCCATGAGAAAAATAAAAAAAAGGCTTAAACTTACTTTTGTGCACGAAAATCTTGTTTTGCGCAGAGATTTTTTTCCACGCTGATTTGTTGACATGATCTACCTTTAGATCAGTAGGCCTATAAGCTGGTTCCCTGCTCTCCAGTAACATTCAACCTGTTTTACTTTCGACCTCGGTCTCCCCTACTATTAGGCATTTTACACATCTGTCCTTACTTCTGATGATTCTTTTGGCAATACATACTATGTCTTTATCTATCTATATCTATGTCTTTCCAACATCCGGCTTTTCTTTTATTAGGATAACTTGTTGCAAGAATTCGACGTATTGTGGATATTAGCTTAAAATTCAGTTAGATTCTTTTAAAACTACCTTTTATCGTGAGTTGCTGGAAAACAAACTTCAGGCGGTAAACCAAAGAAAATTGGTTTTTATGAATAATTATGTCAAGTATGATATCTAGGCAAATGTCAGCGAATACATTGTCGAGTTATCCGATAAACGATGTTGAAGTTTAAGATGAACGCGTTGTGTGTTCGTAGTTGATTTACAACACACAGATATCTGAATCAGGTCACCAATCACAAGCGGCTGCATATGCATATGCTAAGATGGTAGACATTGGAACTGAAAACAATCCTAAAACTCAACTTGAAGCTCATGTAAAATAACTGGATGCATTGACTATTTCTACAGTGAAAATGATTGAACAACTGTAACTAAAACTAAAACTTGGCATATAGTGGGGCGCGGTGGTGTAGGGGTATGTTCGGTGCCTTGCAGCCGGACGGTTGCGGGTTCGAATCCACCTCAAGCCGCCGCGTAGGGACCCTGGGCAAGTCCTTCACTCGCAATTGTTCATGCGCTTCGGCGTGAAACTCCGATTCAGTGTCCGCGCTGTAGTCGGGAGCGCCTCTGAGTATAAATCTTGAAGCGGCGCTATGACAAGTGCTCATACAAACCAATATAGCAACTGACATGAAAGAGGTTTCGTTATGATTAACTATAATTAAAACTAAAACTCACGAGAAACGATGACTAATTATGCCTTAAACTAGGATTTAGGAAATAATATAAATTATATAATAACTAAAACTAAAAAAAAGTGACAACTAAAACTTCACAAAGCCCGAAGCACGTTCATTGGCTTTTAAGCCACCCGGGGATGAGATATGTGAGGTGATTTCACGCTGACCCTCACAGATAATTATTGGTAAGCAACTTTTCCAGGGTCGCTGCTCAGTGGCTTGAGGGATATTCCATCCTGCGACCATTCAGTTACAAGGCATATAATATACCGCTACACCATCACCGTCCCTGCGCCCCACACTGAACTCCGCTTGTTACGTTTTATTTATTGGCCTACATTAGGCCTACATAATATTATTATACTACATTATGATACTTTGTTACTATGTGATGAAATAGCTAAACACAAATGGAAGCAGCTGTGCGCTGTAAACATTGGTCTACTTCTTATAATCGATAAATCTCATGCAAAATAAAAACCGGTATCATGCATGTTTTATGCATATAATGTATGAAGCCTATTTCTGTTCTTATGAATCTTTCAAAGCATCTTAAATTTGCCGCCATATAATTATATATAGACAGACGCACTGCTAAAATAATTGATTAAGTTGAAAGTTCGTGTATTATCTTGATGATTAGCTGAAGAAAACCAATCAAATGATGCACGCATTTATCATCACAACCACCACCACCATCAGCAGCAGCTAGGCTAAACCGTCAGCGGTATCTCCCTGGTGATAGCCCAAATATCGAGCAGCTTTGCCATCTTGCCATCTTGCCGATACCCGCCTGTTTTCGGCTGTTCTTGGAACACCAGGACATGTCCTCCACGGGTTGCTCCCCCCAGCGAAGCCAACGGTTTACAGCCTACGCCCCAGACGGGTGCTGCCTAAAGCTGACAACTAAATGAGGAAAACATTTATAGTCAGAATGTTGTTCGCCTAGTATTATTAGATCTCACTGGTCATAGTCCTGAACATTGTAGATTTTTATGTTTGATGTTTATGTTAATTTATATTGCTAATGCTTGTTCACCAGAGTGCTGTTTGGCAGCTGGTTATATTAAAGAATATACTTACTTACTTACTTACTTATTATCACCTGCGTGTATAATACATAGGAGCTTTACTGTTTCCACTCTATTCTTGGCTCGTATCCATCATCCATGCTGAGTGTGTTTCATTTCAAACGCACATCTCGAGTATCAAATGCAAGAACCAGCAAAATGTGTTCATGTCACCCGAAGCCAACGCAACACATTTCATTTGACAACAAAAGTAGGTTATTTATAAGTAGTTTTGTCTCTGCATATTAACCCTAGGGCTACCAAGCTGTTTTTGTAACACGGACTACCAAAGGGGGGGGGGTTACCACCCCCTTGGATTTCGTGTTTGGTTTCACATATCATAACTTGTAATATAGCAATGGATTCAGCATTCATTTCTGCACAGAATGGTATATTTAGTTGTACATTATGTTAATGCACTTTGAAATTACATAACTTTTAACAATGGAACCCATTAATTAGTGATATTTTATATTAGTGCGTACATTTTTTATTTTTTGGATAAACAATAGGGTGGTCCTTAGCAACATGGGGTAATTTTTTTTAATCTTTTACTGCCTCCCACCCTCTCATCTGATACTCCTCCAGTAGAAACTTATTGCTGCCAAAAATGGTTGTGATTGGTGCACATTTAGGGTATTCTCAATCCACTTCTTTTTGATGCTACTGTATACAAAAATATAACTACGCGAAATTGCAAATGGTTAAAAAGTTTCTATCCCAATAAGTACATGGGGCCAAAGGCTAAAAATATACTATATACTCAGATTAAAATGCATTCTATTCAACTTTTCATATCATTGTCTTTTCTTTGCTGAAATAGCATAATAATTGATAATTAGAGCCTTTTGATAATGAATAACTAGTTATTAACTGCGGTGTTCCATTAGAAATTCATTGCAACTTGTCCGATATTTAAACCATTACAATGCAATGGGTTGTAGGTGTGTAGAGCAGGCAGCCAATAAATAGCGAGTTGGTGTGACATCGTATATCAAGTTGATGCAGTCGTCTAACAAACAAGTTAATGAATATAATTATTAAAGGAGGTTGATAAACACTCCCCGTCTCACACCAGATGCCACTGAAAAGCAGTAGAAAAAGCAGTTACACCATCGCACTTAGCCAGTAGATTGCTATACCAGTTTTCTAAGATAGAGATTACAGGGACGAGAAAGTGGACCGATTACCGGTCATTGGGCATTGAAACAACTCCTGTCTGTACCGAGGCTGTCTTCCGGAACCGGTCAGGCAATGGCATATGCAATGGTAAATGCAATGATTGAGGGCGTTATTGACTGCATCGAAGGACTCTGTTTTGACACAACTTCCAGCAACATAGGATGAAAGAAAGGAGCTTGCGTTTTGGTTTGAGAAGCTGCTCGAGAGAAAAGTGCTCTACTTGGCATGCAAGCATCATACCCATGAAATCCTTTTGGAGGACGCCTTCAGCATCAAATCAAATCAAATCAAATTTATTGTCGATGGAAAAGGTACATGCATATTTACATCATAGTATGAATATTAAGGTAATGCTGGTAACAACTGTAGATCAGTACCAGACAATGACAGAGAGCAAAGAGATATGCATAGAATATTCTAGAGTCTAAGATCGACACCTGGGGAGAAGAAGCACAATAGGCTTATCTAGTCGTCCCCAGGTAGTAGTAATACATGGTATTACAACAAGGTGAACAAGGATCAACATTGTGGCTAGTCTAAAGTAAAAGGTACTGATAAAATTATATTATTTGAGCATTTGAAGATGCATTTTAAATGCCCGCTTAAAAGAATTCAGAGAGGTTAGGGAGCGGATACTGGATATTGGGCCACATCACAGTGGCCCAATGTTGTTGTCACAGATTACAAGCCCGGCGTGGAAGTTCCGGTCATTGCAGATGCACTCGGTGTTATTTCGGCTGAGGTCATGTACTTTCCACCTCTCAGAGTTTCCTTAATGAAACCGGGTGCCAACCTCTGTGCCCGATTCATGGCAAGATTAATAATTACGCTTAAGATCTTCCTGTTCAGAGATTCAGCCTTCAAACTGACGAAACGAGAAGCACAAGATCTTGAACATTTCGGCGTCTGTGGTTTCTGGGTGTATATAAAGCCCTGGTTTTCCCCTACTACCAATAATATTATTGCAGCTCCTACTAGTGACTTGAAACAATTGAAACTACTCACGACATTTGACTCGGCAGCATCCAAGGGTGTTCTGGATTAGTGTGGGCAGCTTTGGTATCTGAAGAGCTGATAGCATGAGCCTTCTTTGACCATTGTGGTCGAGTAAGAACAATGGTGGAAGGACTCAGTCAGGAAGGAAAGGAAGATCCTCCGAAACGTATTTCTCTAGACCAGTTCAAGGTTCCAGAATTAAGATTTTGTGATTTTGTGACAGCGAATACGCAAACACGCGCAATTTCTTCAAGATTTTCGACCTGCCAGAGTCCTTCCTGGAAGTCAACCCGGAGGTCTTGCTGACAAATCCAGATTATCCTCAAGCAGAAGATGGTGTTCGAGCTTCGTGTTGTCGACGATACTGCAGAAGGAGGGGTTGCACTGATGCAAGAATACAATGATTTACTGACAAAAGATGAGGGGCAGCTAAATTTGCTCTTCTTGTCATAAAGGAACACCGCAAGCTGTAGAGCCGACGATAGCCACAATGCTACTGTCCTCCATGGTCTCGCTTCTGCTTCGTACCAAGCTGCTGGGACTGGACTCAAAGAGCAGAATGGTTCTGTATTATGAACTACACGTACACATGTATGTAGTTGAATGCGCTATTGTGCTTGACCATTACACTACTGCACTGCGCTCGATTGATTGATTATGATATCGGAAGCCTTTTGTATTTATGCGATTGTAGGAAATAAGCAAAAATTTCGAGTGGATTGAGCATACCCTAAACATTGACCAATATTAAAGAAATTTTATACCAAATAGTTTCTACCAAGGGAGAACCTATTGGGAGGGTGGGACGGTGGAATTTTGATAGTTCAAAAATAAGGACCACCCTAATAAACAAATATAAGATTATGTGTGTTTTGAAACTGATCTATGTATAAAAGATACACACAATCATCCCCACACATGTTTATATAGTATAAATGTACATCCATACATATATATCCATACATATATATCGGTTTACGTTGTAATGCCGTATTCAGCCATTTTCACACAGATTACGCGTATTATTATTTATTTTGATCACTTCCGGTATTCAAAAGACAAAGATGTAGGTATGTAAATGAAGCCCTACATTCCCTCTAAAGAATGTTATCTTTGTTTCTCTTCCAGGAAGACAAACGAATACGCTGCAGACAAAAAACTAAGGGGGAGTGCTTCCATTCAGCCATTTTTCACGCATATTGCGCGTATTATTATTTATTTTGAACACTTCCGGTCATCATAAAACAAATTAATCAGTATGACAAAATAGCACTGCGTGTCCTCTATGCAACGGCATACTTTATTTCTCTTCAAAAATAAATTATGAATACGTTATAACCGAAAAAACATGAATAATGTGTGAAAGTGTAACCTATGTTCATACATTTTAATTTATTTTGAGCACTTCCTGTTGTCTCAGGTCAACTCAGTGACCATAGAAATGTAGCCCCACATTACCTCTATAGAATGGTATAATTTGTGTCTCTTAATATTAAATGACGGATAAGATATAGTCGAAAATCTAGAAGGGGTGGTATCCACCCCCTCTGGTACCTCGGGTATATTGGGTATAACTTTTGAACGGTGTGAGATATCATCTCACATTTTACCTCAAAACGTGTGTAAATGAACCCCCTACAGCTACCTAAAAGGTCAAATTTTGATTCCATACTGAAAAAGTTTGAGATGAAAAAACCTCCCCCCTTGGTAGCCCGAGGGTTAAACACGTAAGCTATTTCCTTCGAAATAGAGAGTGACGCGGGGAGACAATATCGTCCCCATCCCCACCCCGCAGCAAGTATGTCTTCCCCATCCCCACCCCATCCCCGCATTGTCTGTCCCCATCCCCGCCCGATCCCCGCAGGTTTTCTCCCCATCACCACCTCATCCCCGCAGGACGACTTCACATTCCCCGCACAAAGTTTACACCAATTCAAATTTTAAAAATAACATATTTTAGCTTACAAAGCTATTTGCATTGCTGACTGCATTAGACAGTTATTATCTTATCGACAGTTTGCATTAACCAAGTCCTTACTATTTCCGACTAGCAGGCTTCCGGAAATAAGAAAATTTCCTTATCAGCTGTCAAGTTCTTAACACCACTGGAGTTTATTGCCCGCTGATTCCCCATTACCGCGGTATTACCGCGAGAGTAAACCCCATTACCGCGATATTACCGCAATTGTTGTCCCCATTACCGCTGGATTTACTGCGGTTATCGCGGTTTCCCCGCGGGGAAATTCCCCATGTCACTCTCTACTTTGCAATTGGGTCGACCATCAATCGACTATAATATTATGTAAAATGTGCCGGTGTCACGAAATAGAGTATCCCCATACATGAGTACCCCCTTTAGCGAAATGGAGTATTCGGTTTAGTTTGCAGTTTTGCCGGTTTCTGAGTGTATTCAGTCGTACTATTTGGATTTATTGTACACATAAAATATTTTAAGTTGCGTATCTTTTGTTTGTACGTCGACCTGAAATTAATTTCTTTCGTTTTTGGTGATTTTGACTGGATTCTCGTGTTGGCTATCGTGATGCGTATGACGATGACGATAGAATGGTTTACCCCCGGATACTCTAAACAGGTTTGTTCAATCGGGGGATAAATTCATTCATTTCCCCGGATAGTCTTAAGACGGATACTCTATTTCGTGATACCGGCTGCGAATAATACCTCTATGCATGCCGTACAGTCATCAGATTTCATAGCAAGGAAAATGTGTTTGCGACACTCTATGCCAACGCAATGGGGGTCCGTTGGCGATAACAACAGACTGATTTATAAGTGGTTTGCCTCAGCTCATAAAGCACTTGGCCTATGCCCTTGTTCAATCCAGTTAGATAGAACTGTAGAGTTATAAAATTTATAGGGATCTGTGATTGTCTGTGTCCAGTTGACTTCAGGTAAATATCATGCACGATATAGTTCTCTGCTAATTCGCCTACTCGAGAAACGACACTTTTATTGATTATTTGATACAGGCCTACAATAAAGATAATAAGTGCGTACAAGGAGGTAGGTCTATAACATTTGTATGTCTAATATAAGTAGGTTATAGGTTGCACAGGATTTAGCGTAAGTTCTGGAAGTAAATCGTCACTTGTAAAAAATTATCATGTCTCCAGAGGTAAGCTTACAATGCTACGAAGTAATCTGACCTTTAGTATATCGTAATTTTTAAAAAGTTAGGCTATAATATTACAATAGAGTCCGATGATGATTAAAGGTTGAATTATGTAGCATTAAAACGTAACTTAGGCGTTGTTTTAAGCTCTATAGAGTAGGCCTACTCGGTTTCTTACGATGTAAGTTGCAGTATATGTTATTCGTTATATTTCATTTGTACATTCGAAGGATAGGCTTCGGTCGCGTAGATTACTGTATCTTGCAATTTTACTTGTTTAAATAGTTAAAACATAGCCTACTGAAGCAGCTGAAGGTTCAGAACTCTTTGTTTAGAGCCATTACCAATATGAACATGCCAACCATGTGCTTAAAATCTTTCCACGGGTCCCGTGTTAACCCTATAGAACTACCTAAATTGTTTGCACCCACTGACTACCAGTTGGGTAAAACAATGACCCGATCCTCATTTGTCATTGTGATGCATCAACAACAGCTAATTTTTTAAAGTTTGTTTTCTTTCAAGTAGGGATAGCTTCTTTTTACATGGTTTTCTCTAGAAACCTGCACTTCCCGGTTTCAGTATTTTAATTAATCGCTTAACGCGTTTCGCTTGCCTTCACCAAAAATAAAACGACCGAAGCATGGTTTGTCTCAGTTTAAGAATGGACAGACAAAAGGACAAAAGCTGTAGTTCAGCAGTTTTTGGATGCGGCTTTATCAGTCAGAAACGAGACGCAAAGATTGTGATTGTAAGTAAGTAGGCTAAGTAAGTATATTCTTTATTGAACCAGCTGCAATCCGCATTATGGGTACTGTACATCATATATAACAAACAATCAATAGTCAATAGGAATAAATGATTCTAACTATAAATGTTTTTCTCATATCATGGTCAGCTAACGGTAAAACACGGTCATGTGACCGGGGTCGAAGGGAATAGGCAAACGGCTTTCTTGGATAGAGAAACCTATGGAAAACATGGCCCGGGTTTACCAGGACCGCCGAAAATAGGCAGGTATCGGCTTTAAGGCATAGTTGTTCAAAAGTTGGGCTATCACGTTGTCGCCCTCACCACGTCGTAAAGCCTAGGGCCAGATAGACCATGGGCAGTTAGTATGCGCAGTAGTTTGCTCCAAAATGTAATGTATTTCCAGAAAGTTCCAAAAAGTATTGCTCCACGGCGATTTTCCCATTCCATTTATCACTTTGTTCAACTGTACCAATTTTCAGACCAATTGAAAAAGGTTAAGCCTTGCCTCCGGCACAAAAATGTTAGAATATATGAAAATATGCGAATGTGCTTTACAAATCGGCAATATCATGGAGGAAAAACGTAATTATTTTCGTTATTTTGATTAACGTCTTTTGTAAACTATTGTATGCAGAGGTGTAGTATTGGTACTTGTACTCAAGTTACACTTGAGTACAGTCTTTAAGTACTTGAACTTGTATTGGAGAGCTAAGTACTTGTACTCGTAGCCTACTTGAGACACGAATGACATTTCTACAGGCACTCGGATACTTTACCATTAAGCTTTGTTTTTCCTTTAAGTCGTTAATTCTTACGTTCTGGATATTGGATATTTTGTCAGTTCTGTATGGACCGCATCTTGATCAGAATTTCTTCCGGTTGTCTTGCTAAAATAGCGGCCACGGACGGTGATAATGCTAACAATAAAAATACTAATATTCCTAGAGCGGTTAAGTTTGGTTATGACAATTTCACTTTCAATGGAAATGCTACTGCTGCTAAGTGCAAGTTTTGTAGTGAGAAAACAATCATTGAAGAAAACAACTGGCATAACATCAAACTTTGTTAAACACTTGCAAAGACTCCATACGGAGAGTTGAGCAGTGACTAACGCATTTTATTAATTGCATTATAGGACTTCTACCACCGAACCTATGACTTATACATGGAATTCATGTGTGAATGGTCCACAACAGAGCATTTTAACTTGTGAAAATTGTGATTTTTCTATGTTCCTCTGTGATCTAAGTTCCTCTCGACAAAGTTTTTCGCTGCGTGTGCGAGATGGTGCATATAGCTCTGTTAAGGAAAAATTGTCATCTGTATCAAAACGCGCTTAGTTAGGCCACTTAGGTAGTCATTTGCGAATCACTTTTCTGTTTTACGTAAAAGCTAATAATTATTAACCCTTTGGAGGTGAGGTGAAGCATTGTAACGTTTCAGGTGAGGTGGGGTCTGACATACCCCAATACATATAATTACTTGCAAGTCGCAATATCAACTACATAACATAAATTGTGAGCTAATAATTATCAGCTAAACTATAGTTATGTAACCAATTGTCGGCTAAACTGGTGATTTTCAGGAACAAATAACAGTTTTCAATCATTATTGATATGGCTAGCGTGGTGGCGCTCAAAATCAAGCGGCCCTTTGCAATGGCATCTTCGTGGCCCTCGAAACATGTAACATTTGGGATCACGTGACATAATGCCCGTAATAATGGATCAATTTTGCATCGATGCAACACTATATGCAGTAATATCTTATAATCGCACAATTTTTCGGCACTGTGCCGTTACTTTTTTAAATTCCTTAAAATCAATATGTATACGAAAAATTAAAATTTCACTTTAATATGCAAGAAATAAAAAAAAAATGGCGTCCAAAAGTACCTGAAAGTGTCCTAAAGTGTCCGTATTTCACATTCACTAAGGTAGACAAAAATAATCCAAGCTGGTTCTACGTTTTCCGTAGAAAAAGCAGCGTAGAATAGCCTTGGGGTGTGTCATACCCCACCTCACCTCCAAAGGGTTAAGGAATTTGCTTCGTGTTGCTCCAATAGTCAAAGACTGCCTACAACTAGTATGTTCTTATTTAATGCGTGCCAATATGATTATGTCTTATGTGAATGAGACAGATGCTTTGTTGGGGACTACATCAAGTTTCTTTGGCAGTGGTGGAGCAGTTGCTACACAAACGTCTCATTTTGGCACGATAATCACAGATACGGTTGCAGCAACCGAAACTGCAGACCTCATGCATCAAAAAAGTCTAAGCTAGTTGGTCACTACTGTACACGATCTTCTGTGAAACTGAGCACCTTATCATCACAAGTGACAACCTGGTTGAATATCAGAGGTCATGATGACTTTGATGATATAGATTGTTTGGACGTTTGGAATGCTGCAAAACTATTCTTGACAAACCAGCGTGTAGGAGTTGTCAGTGTGCCTGCATCTAGCGCTCCGGTTGAAAGTGTGTTTAGTTTAATATTAAAACAGTTTCGATCGAATCTGAGTGACAAGATGCTCACATCCATTATATTTCTCAAAAAAGCAAAATTATAAACGAGTGCATGTGGCAATACACCATTGCTTTGTCAAGGAAGTACATCCTTGTTCTTGCAGTAGCCATGTGTACTTGTATTCTTACTTGTACTTGATACTTAAGGTACTTAAGACCTCAGTACTTGTATTTCTACTTGCAACCTTTCATTTTCTGGTCAATAAAATATGAAACATATTAGTTTTTTCATATATACTTAAATACCGGTAATTTGTGTTTTCAACCGAAAAATTGCGAATATTGCTAAAACTTCATCGTGCTTGGGGCAAGGCTTAGCCTTAATGTAAAAGCCGAAAATTTGGATTTTTAGACTCATCTGTATGTGACGCATGGGAAAATGTCCGTGGAGCAAAGATATTTCAACTTTTATTTTTCTGGAGCACCCTAGTGGAGGATGGCACTAGAATTTGGGTCGGTTTAGACAGATGTCCAGTGATTGTACCAGATCCGCTGAATTATTATTATTATTATTATTATTATTATTATTATTATTATTATTATTATTATTATTATTATTATTATTATTATTATTATTATTATTATTATTATTATTATTATTATTATCATCATCATCATCATCATCATCATCATCATCATCATCATCATCATCATCATCATCATCATCATTAGCCTATTATCATCATCATCGTCGTCGTCGTCATCATCATCATCATTATTATTATTATTATTCACCAATGTTTCATAAATAAAAATTTCAGCTTTTTATTATGAATGCACACTTTCTATTTTTATAGTGGGTTTTAATTGTAGGTATGTTAGCAAACACATTCATTTAAAAATGTGATGAGAGTACACACTTAGATTAACCTCAGGTTTGTGCATAAAAAGCTGACAAATTTGCCAGTATTATAATATCCATTGTTTAACATCATGTGGCTTTCAGGGCCTTAAGCGTTAATCGAATAGACAGTCATTATCTTATTCTCTACTTTGATCTTTGTTACTTAGCAGAAAAGATGATCACTTCTTCAAAGGCAGTAAGAACAATCAAAGAGCAAATGAGACAAGTAGGTTGATTTAGCTGCTGAGACAAATTAACGGACATTATGACACTAATATCTACATTTTATGAGACGAGGTGTGAAGGTGAATTTTAGTAGCCTACTATTGCCTATATTTTCTAGGGTAGTGCTTCCAAAAGTGGTGGTCCGCGGACCGGTGAAGGTCCGTGAACAATGAGTTGCCTGTCCGCAAAGTGAGTAAAAAAACTGATCAAATTGTCTCGGAATCAAGAAATGGCTATTATATTTTTCAAGGTCATAGCAAAAAACCTTATTAAACTAGCATTTAAAGGGCAATAAAGTCATAGAATTGGCTAAACATGCACTTAAATCAATTTTAACGCACACTAGTCTTGAGGAATTTAGGTGATCGAAAACGAAACAGATAAATAATTAATCAAATGTGGCACCGGTCTTCCTGCAGTGAGAAGAAAGGCAACTTTTCCAAAAGTTGATACCTGCCGGACCGTGACAATTAAACGATTGGGAAGCGCTGTTCTAGAAGACTGCGACCCGCCTTGCAGCGGCAATAACGGAGTAGTACCAGGGCTGGAAAGAGCAAGTCACAACCCTCATAGACTTATTTGGAAAAAGCTTATACAGGATTTCATAGAGAGACGAATTTATTTGGGCAACAAGATTCGGTAGCTGACTGCTATTTCTACTGGATATAATCACTCTACAAATATGACTCAGCCAGATATATTTCTAATAGCCGAACAGCTGCACTGCGTTATAATAAGATCAAGTGTATGACTAGTGCCATACGTGTGAAAGTGTTATTATAAATTCCGAAGGAGAAGAACCAAGAATTCAAATAAATTCAAGAATTGTCTGGAATTCAGGAAAAAGTCATGCGTTATTGAGAGAGAAGGACGGTAAACATTAACCAGTTCATGGTTGCGGTGTGGCTTTCAAATGAGTCAGAAGTTGGAATAGATGCAGAAAAGCGAACAATGTTCAGATGTGATTTGCGAGGAAAGGCAACTTCTCCAAAAGTTGAATCAGTCAAGTTTCATTTACAGTAGAAAGGATGGACGAACGATATCTGGAATGAGTGTCAGACGACTGGAGTCAAGTTTCGTTGAGAGTAAGAACGATCGCATCTTGAATACATAAGGAAAATGTCATAGAACTTTAACTCTTGTATGATCTACTTTTAAAATCTCAGAATTTCAATGCCAACAATTAAAGGCTGCATTGCTCAGATAACAATATTTAACGGGTGCTTAGCCAAGGCCGATCAACTGAACCCCACGTGGCCAAGTTTGGTGTCAAGTCGATCGGGACTCCCGACCGTTGAGGCCAAAAGAATGCGTAAGCTTATAATTATAGCAAACAGTGTCTCTCTGGAAGCGAAACTTTCGTGTGTAATGTTCACAGAATCGTCAGCAATGGCTTAGCCTTTCATCGGTTGAAGACCAAATTTGTTCAGTTTAGTCAATTTATTTGTTGAGCTAATTCCACACATAACGTACTATAATTGAAAACGAGCTTTCTTGATTATAAGGATATTATATTATTAGACCTCTGATTTTACCCATTTTGTGATGGGCCAAAATATCGCTGACAATTTGGCCTGTGTGAATTTCACTTTCAAATCTGTTGTTAGGTAGCCTACTGCGCATGTCACCGGTCATGTACGTCGTTATTCTCTTTCTCTGCCATTTCGGCGAATTATGTTGTCTAAATGATGAACTTGCAGAGTAATTTCTAAGATACTGGAGTTCAATGTTTAGGCCTACTTGTGTCAGACTTCTACTCTTCTGCTGTGGACTTGTAGATCTTTGACCGCATTTCGTTCGCATGTCGTCTTGGCCTGCGTGACTCTATGGGAAGTGATGGACTTCTTGATTTGCGATCATCAACATCCGTATTAAATTGTAACCTTTTTGTATGTTGTATTTTCGCTTTGGCATTTCGGTCGTTCACCTTTGAACACACCAACCTACCCACTCACTAAATATTGAAACTACTATTATTATATGGCTAATTTCTGTATAACTAATTTTGTTTTCTTCTGAACAGTACAGAGACTTTCTGGAGGAACGTATGGATTCTGATTTTGGACTTCTAGACAAACTGCGTGCCAACGGAACCATTGGATGGAGAGAAATAGATGATGTTAAGAGCCAGGGTTCTTCATGTAAAAGAAATTCTAAACTGTTGGAGTACATTTTGGCAAAAGATCAATGGGATGGTTTGATTGCGGCTCTACGAGATGCAGATCAGACGCACATCGTGAACTATTTAACATCGAATGGAGGTAAGTACTGAATTGAATGGATGGAGGTCAGTCAGGTGAAGTAAGTATACTAGGCTACGTGTTTGTGAAGATTATTATATCTTTTCTATATTGAAAGTTCCGGGTTTTCTTATTGTAAATAATAATGTATTCTGTCTCACTTACCAAAAACTATATTTCTACTCCTAGTCCTTGGGCTTCTGTGACCCCGGTCTGCGTTTTCCTTCACTTCAAATAGCAAATATTGATTCCTGTCCTGTCTTTGACATTTGCGGATGGTTGGTATAACCGTCACCCGTCCGTCTTCAATCGCTTCGTTCTGATATCACATGACTACCTTAGGCAGGGTGGCCAGCACTCTTGAAAACAGGGAAATCAGGGAAAACTCAGGGAATTTCTTAACTCTGGAAAACTCAGGAAAAACTCAAGGAATTCCTCCAGCACTCAGGGAATTTGTTCAGTTCAATTATTTAACGCATGTTTTGGCGTGATTTCATTGTGCAAGAGGTTAGAAGGTCTATCTATGATTGTTTAGGAGCAGAATGTGAGTATAATATTGCTGAAGGTCTTGCTAAAACTTTTGACAGAAATAGCAGCGTTGCTCATTACAACATGTCCTGGTATCTTATTATTTAATTTTCTGTGCAGCCTCTTAATATGGTTTCTCAAGAAAGAGGTAAAATGTTAATTAATCATTAGAAGTCTTTGGAGTTGAGCGGCATCAAGGAACAGTATTATAGTTGTATACATTTCAAAGGAGCAATTAACGTTAGCCTAATTATTTTAATTAATCATTAGAAGTCTTTGGAGTTGAGCGGCATCAAGGAACAGTATTATAGTTGTATACATTTCAAAGGAACAATTAACGTTAATTTTTTTAATTAATCATTAGAATTTTTTGGAGTTGAGCGGCATCAAGGAACAGTATTACTATATAAGACAGCAGAAATCAAACTTCTTATTACAGTAGTGCTAGAACGTCGAGAATGCCACTTGAATTCATTAAAAGTAATAAGGGTCGTGATCTGTTGTTGGTAGAAGGTTATACTTTTCGACGCGAAAAAGAAATAAAGGGGAAAAAGCACTGGAAATGTACTGATTATGATAGATTTAAATGTCGCGCTCGTTGCCATACCGAGGGTCAAGATATTGTGACAGTGTCTAATCACAATCATGTTCCTGATGCTGCAAAAGTGGAAGTGAGAAAGACGATGGAGAAGGTCAAAGCTAAAGCGACGACAACACAAGAGTCTACTCATCAGATTGTCGCAGGAACACTTAGAGGCACATCGACAGCCGTCGCCGGTCAGCTGCCTCATGTTCGCTCCATCAAGCAAACCGTCAGAAGAGCGCGTCGCCATGATGGCGTTCCTTTGGCGAATCCGGCGAACATAGATGAATTGGTTATACCAGATGTCTACAAGAAAACCATCAAAGGAGACGATTTTCTGAAGTACGACAGTGGTTCTGCTCCTAATCGCATACTCATCTTCACAACATCAGACAATTTGAAGTTGATGTCAGAATGCCCGAATTGGTATGCAGACGGTACATTCAAGTGTACACCTCCGCTATTTAATCAGCTCTACACCATCCACGCTGTTAAGTACAGCTCTGTCATTCCAACTGTCTTCATTCTGATGACAGACAGATCGACGAATAGCTATGTTCGAGTTCTAACGGCACTCAATCAACTTAAACCAAATCTTCAACCGAAGTCGGTGATGACAGATTTCGAACAGGCTGCTCTTCTTGCATTCAAAACAGTCTATCCAGGTGCCGAACAACGTGGATGTTTGTTTCACATGGGTCAATGCATATGGAAAAAAATTCAAGCGAAGGAAGAGCTTCGACAAAGATATACCTCTGATCCAGAATTTGACAGATTCTGTCGCTTGCCTTTGTACCAGTAAGCGACGTGGCTGCTGCCTTCGATGCTCTCTTGGAATCAGCCTTCTTCACCGATAATGGAGATATAATTCGAGACCTCGTCATCTATTTTGAAGATAACTGGATTGGTAGACCGGCAAGAAGAGGTGGGCGAAGTGTTCCATTGTTCGCTCATGCACTTTGGAACTGCTTCGACGCTGTTCTACAGGATCTACCGAGAACCAACAACTCAGTTGAAGGCTGGCATCGAGGGTTCAGCGAACTAATCGGGGCTAATCATCCGACCATCTGGAAATTCATCGATGCCCTGAAAACGGAACAGAATCTGAACGAGATGAAGATCGAGCAGTACATCGCAGGACAACTACCAAATCCATCTCGAAGAATCTACAGAGAAACTGCAGACAAAATAAAAGGCATCGTCGCTGATTACACTAATCGACACATATTGGACTATCTTCGTGGAATTGGACATAATTTAAGTCTTCAAATGTAACATGACACATTTGTTAAAATTATGTATACTTCGTGATACATTTAAAACTTTCAATAATAAATCTAGGCTACTTCTAGAAATATACTTCGTGATACATTTAAAACTTTATATAATAAATCTGTGAAATCGACCGTAGACCGTTTAAGTCTTCAAATGGGTTTACGTTCAAAACCGCGATCACAAAACCGCGATCGTCAAAATCGCGATCATCAAAACAGCGATTTCACCGATACATTTAAAACTTTCTATAATAAAATCTGTGAAATCGACCGTAGACCGTTTAAGTCTTCAAATGTAGGCTAACATTACACATTAATTTTTGTTATGATTATGTATACTTAAAACATTCTATAATATAATTATGTATACTTAAAACTTTCTATAATAAATCTGTGAAATCGCTGTTTTGATGATCGCTATTATATGCAGTCGCTGTTTTGTGCATCGCTATTTTGTGATCGCGGTTTTGACGATCGCGGTTTTGTGATCGCGGTTTTGAACGTAGACCGCTGGTGTAGACTCAATCTCAAAGTTGATGAAAGTAAAGGTAGATACAACAGAAAATTGGTGTTTGTACAATGTACAAGGATGTTGATCTTGGTGTTGCAGCGAAGACTGAATTAACACAGTGCATGGTGTCAGATTGCAAGAAACTTACATTTCATATGGATTGCATCCCGTTTCTGTCCGCAATGAGTGCAAAAATAGTGGTGGCAGTGTTGATGAACACAACTTTGCTTGTCTCGTTGAAAGTCTTTACAAGTCATGGAACATTCTCTCTACGAACATGCAATATTCCGCACTTCGAAAATTAGCACAGACAGAGATGAATCCTTCATTTGGGAATTTCAGCACACCCACCACCAGACTTGAATTCTACTTCAAGTATCTAGACAATTGACCTGAATATGCAGACATTTGGTTTGGTGGGCCATCAAATTGATTTCAGTGTTGTCACATGGCAGAGTGGCAGTAGAGAATGGCTTCAGTGTGAATGGTGACATGCTGGTAGAAAATCTTCACGAAACATCTCTAGTTGCTTAGCGAATGGTTTTGATTCCATCAACAATGCTGGTGGTGTCATGGAAGTAGCCATTGACAAACTAATGCTACAAACTACAGGGTGGGCCAAAAAAAAGTAACCCCCTAGAAATTTTTGCTAATATTTCTGCCAAAAGTAAGCATTTTTAAATCACGTTTTACACACTTAAAGGTAATTCATATTTACGTATAATGGCCAAATTTCATCGAAAAGCTTCAAGCAGAACAAAAGTTATACCACTTTTAGTGAGTCCAACCACTGTTTTTTGATGGTTCAAAAACGTAACGCAACAAAAATCAACAAAAAACGATTTTACTAAGTCATTTCTCAAATAATTGTTATCAAATAAACTTGATTATTGTTTCACAACTTGAGTTCAATGTGTCCACAACCAGTACCCATGCATGTTCTGAGTCTTTTTGTAATGTTTTGATGTCTTTGTTGATGAGCTCCAGAGGTTAATCTTCCCACATCAACTTCAATGCGACCTTCAATTCTCTTATCGTTTTTGGCTTTGGTCGCAGATTGTGGTATTTCTCCAGCATAGCTCCCCTTGCGCGATTATCCATTAAATTTTGTTGGAGTGCGGAAGATTTCGGCCTTCCACTGCCTTTACGACGTTCCAGAGCCCATCCCCTTTCATCAATGCTGGGGCATATTTTTAACGGTAGGCCTACTCAGCTTCCACTGTTTATCATGGCAAGTGGCGATTAGAGCTTTAGCTCAAAGACCCTGCTTATGAAGTGTCTGCATTTTGTCTGTCATTGACACCTTGCCCATCTTGATATTTTTAGAAATTTCAATTTCATTGTTTCTGTAAAAAATTATTAATCTGAAAGATTCTTTATTATCAACTTGATTGTCTTCTTGCTAAGTGACGTCACAGTGACGTGCAGCTACGCTGGTAACCCGTTTCTTTTCTAAATAATTGTAATATGTATCTGGCAATATCAAGTTTGTTTGATTACAATTATTTGAGAAATGACTTTTAGTAAAATGTTTTTTTTTACTTTTTGTTGCGTTACGTTTTTGAACCATCAAAAAACAGTGGGTGGACTCACTAAAAGCGATATAACTTTTGTTCTGCTTGAAGCTTTTCGATGAAATTTGGCCGTTATGCGTAGATATGAATTACCTTTAAGCCTGTAAAGCGTGATTTAAAAATTCTTACTTTTGGCAGAAATATTAGCAAATATGCCTAGGGGTTACTTTTTTTGGCCCACCCTGTACAATATGTACAGGGTACTAGACCTCGATATGAAGAAGTAACACCTGTGAGTAAAGCCGCAAAAGGCGAGAGATGATGCAAAATCTGCTTCGAAGAGGAAGATAGCTGCTAAACTCATAGATCTCAAAGCAAAGAAAGCAAAGTTGACTGGAGATGCAGGCAGTGCTGTGTTAAGCCTTGAGCATGAGGTGAAGGAGCTAAAGAAACTGAACTAGTCCACATTGGGGCAAAGTAGTTTCAATTAAGTCCATTCACAGTATGTATTATTCATTCGGGGGTTTATATAGCACCTCTTCGAGGGGTCTACTCAGAGGTGCTCCCAACTCCAGCCATTGGTATTAAGTTTCTGACTTGCACTCTAGTGATTGCATTTGCATCTGTAAAGGTGCGTGAACATAGTAATTTTTCTATATTTTTGTTTTTACTAATTGATCTGAACTATTATGAGGAAAACAATATAAAAAGTCAAGGAAAGGTGCGACTATAGGGGAGGAGCCCGCTAAAAATTTGTTAACTTTTAATCTTTAGGCGAATATAATAGGAAAGCGATTAAAATGTACTCTGGAAAATTCAAAAAGTGACTCTGGAAAACCTGGAAAACTCAAGGAATTTTGAAATCATATTTCTGTGGCCACCCTGTTAGGTAATCCTCATTTTCTAATGTTATTAGTTCTAGATGTTGCGCATTCTAAAGATCCGGTTATGGTACCATTTCTAATTCATTCAATTCGATTCAATTCAATTCTGCAAAGGATGCTTTGAGTGCTGTTCGCTCGATGTCTCGTGCAACTGACTCTCTCTGCCTGGCTTTCTTCAAATCGCCTGTAACTAAATCCTCTTAAAACCCAGTTCATATGGCTGGGTACCCGCCAGCAGCTGGCAAAACTTGACCTGAACCTTCTTGCAGCTGAATTTCCTCTAATATCATTCTCTACCTCTGTACGAGATCTTGGTGTCATCCTTGATCAGTAATACTCAAGTTACATATGAGACATGCTTGACTGCTGTTGTTAGTGAGAACAATAGGCACCCAAAAGGGACTAGTCCCGCTGAGGTGGGGGCCTATTAATTTATAACAAAGTAAAGTGGGTAAAAGATGACGGAGGCTGCATAAATATAAATAATAATCGGGATCTGTCAATGCACACATATACAGTATACAGGGCGCGGTGGTGCAGAGGTATGTTCGTTGCTTTGCAGCCGGAGGGTTGCGGGTTCGAATCCAACTCAAGCCGCCGCGTTTGGACCCTGGGCAAGTTCTTCACTCGCAATTGCTCATGCGCTTCGGCGTGAAACTCCGATTCAGTGTCCGCGCTGTAGTCGGGAGCGCCTCTGAGTAGAAATCTTGAAGGGGCGCTATAACAAGACAATGCTCATACATACATTAGAAAAGATAACACTCATCTTAACTAAATCTTAACTAATATGTTCCACTGTTTGTGCACGCAATCAGTGTCTGAAATGTCTGTAACATAATGAAGTTCGGATACTGGGCGGAAGGCTGTTCCATGGGACTGGGCCCTGGTATCAGATAGACATTTTACGAGAATTTCTTCTGGCGTATATGCTTCTGTAGTCTTGCTTATTTCTCATAATATTAATTGTATGCGGAATTTGACTAAAATATTATGAACATGAAGAAGGAAGGAGATTATTGTGGTAGGCCTACTACATAAATTCACAGGTTTGCATGAACCTGAGTTGCATAATATTTAATAGGTTGTTTAAGCAATGGCAACTCTTCCTCACCCTGTAAGACAATTACTCATAAGCGTAAAGATCTTCTACGTAATGCGTTTTTGGATAGGTGGCCAGCGTAGCTCTTCCCACATGAGACTTGTATACCTACCCAAACCTAGGTTTACCATCAATCAGCTAGGCCAAAATGCTGAATGCTGCAGCATTTAATACAGAATTTGCTGATAAATCAGGCAATTTAAGATTTCCATAAAAGTCGTTACCAAAGTCAGACCTTGTGCACATGAAAGCGTGCATCAGGGTCGTGGCAGTGGAGTATTGTGCGAATCTGACGCAGCGATTGAGCACTTGCGAAAACATAATTCATGTGCTCTCAGAAGATCAATCGAAGGCAACGCTCAGGTCACTCACAGATGTGGAAAAAGACATCAGGAAGGCATGTTGCAGAGAGGGGAAGTCGTAGAATTCAGCCAAGTCAAATGCTGCTCAGTTTCGGTGCCAGGAAATGTTAGCAACATATATAACCACTTTCTGTTAGCATGCATGGACTGTGTATAGAGTCTATGGTATTAGCAGGATGCAATGGGCAAGAATTAAATTTAAATCTTTACCTTCGCTTTAACTGCATTTGACGCCGAACATTTAGTTGTAACCTTTGTCTTCACGTATAAACACTGTTTTAGAATATTCAGTTGACTTTGGCGAAGAGTGGCCTTTAACCGAAAAGGAAATTGCAATACTAGACACCAATCACGAAAGTTTGGTTGATCTTCTGGAACTGACTGATTTACTTGGTCTTCTGTATTCCGCGAACGTCATTAACAGAAGGCAAAAGGATTCAATTTCTTCAAAGCCAACTCAATACGAGAAGAACGACGCACTGTTGGACATTTTGCGAAGACGCAGTTTACGTCACTACCGACAGACTATGATCTGCCTTCGTCAGTCTCAACAAAGACACATTGCAAAAATACTCGAGTGTGGCGGAGGTAGGACTAGGCTACTTATTGTAAATTATGTTTGTGTTTAATGAAATGAACATCTCAAAAGTCTATCTCTTCTCGGTTCTTCACTATCATTGTCAATTGGACTTGATGTCTATATGAATTTTCATTTTGGCCAT
Organism: Aporrectodea caliginosa; assembly: GCA_020284085.1. NCBI lineage: Eukaryota > Metazoa > Annelida > Clitellata > Crassiclitellata > Lumbricidae > Aporrectodea > Aporrectodea caliginosa. The sequence continues at coordinate 67,892 of JACEVL010000294.1, read as the reverse complement.
AATCTCTAAAGGAACATGAGAATTGCAGTGGGCCTTTTCAGCACGAATAATAAAATAATAATAATTATTATTATTATCATAATAGCATTTTCATAATAATAATAAAAATTAAAAATATTAAATAATAATAATAATTATAATTATTATTATTATTTATTTATTTATTTATTTTTTTTACCCGAGGTATCAAGGATCCCTCAGGATTTAGGAAAAATTGCTATAAGGAGCAGGTCATTATTTTGTCTGGAGGGTCAGGCCTCGTCTTTCGGGTTTGTAGAAAAAGTGCCTTTGAATGCGGCCAAGTTAGAGCGTTGGACACAAACATACAGACGAATGACATACGACGGCCTAGTTCACTTATGAATTCCAGAGCTGAGGATTGAACGGGCCCAAAGTCTCGATGGCCACGGGCTGAAACAGATGAGATGTAGGAAGCCCCTGGAATTTCTGTATTTTGCGTTTGGTCGCCTGCACTGAAGCGGTCTCGACCGATCCAGCTCCGATGTAAGAGGCTGCACAGTGCACAGGTATGGACGACCCTTGCGTCCCAAGTCAGGTACTTCCCTCCCTACCAAGATAAGAGGGTGGCTCATAATAGCTGCCCAAATGACCCCAAATGTTTTGACAGTGCTTTATAGCAGAACAACAGTGGCATTTATGAACTAGGTCAATGTCATTTCTTGAATCTGACAGGTTCTTATGCCTCAGGATGGACTTGACGATTATTGAGTTCAAAGTTCATTTTACAACTTAGCAAACAAAATATGTCAAAATAGATATTGCCGCTAGGTATTTCCAACTATTGTTTCTTGGCAAAAACAACCACCTATTCCGTACAACCTTTCCACAAGTAAAATTGCACGACAGCGTGTTATTGTTTGTTAAACCCATATTTACAAATTTCGATCAGTTTGACATATTTCATCCGGCCAGCTTCATACCCAATGTATCATCAGAGCCAACTGTTTCTCTTCTTCCAGAGACGGTATCGGAGTGGAACATTTTTGATTCAAAATAAATTTTAATAAATTACGTTATTGTTTTGAATTACTTTCAAATATCTTAAATTGTTGACTGATCAACAACATTTTAATATCAGCACTTAGTATAAACAGACTAGGTATAGTTTTTCGAGAAATGACCGGGTACAGCTGAATTGTGAATTCATGCATTTACCGGAAAATGACCCAATTGCTGTTTCTGGTTATTTTAGCTGTTGTGAGAGTTCATGCTCATCTGGACGGGGAGAACGTCACCGAGACAGAAAACGAAATTTCAACAACTATAGCAAATATGATAATAAATGACAGATCAACCGAGGATGCAGATCGAATACTGGAACTTGTTACTCTTAAAGTAATCGGTGCCAAAACAGGCCAAAGTGTCGTTCTCTACATCTATTGTAAGACCATCGAAGAACTACAACAGCTGCACGAGTCGCTGACCTCAGGACGACTCAAGGATTCCGTTGAAATTTTGTTCAGTCGCCTGTTGAATCGATCACAGAAAATTGCAGTGGCTTCATTAACAACACCCACTGAAGAATTCCAGAACATGCGAACGTATTTCAAAGGTCAGAACTTGTTGCCACTTCCAATAATACACACGCATTCACTCTCTATTGTAGGTGTTTATGCAAAGAAATCTTAATCACATTAATTGGCTGAGTAATCTGTTAATTCAGTTTTTGGTTCAAAGACTAATAAGAAAGAGGAATCAGTGAACGACAACTGATTAATCACAAAATCACTTAGGTCTGCTATTACCTTAAGATTACTTTAATCACTTAGTATTTAGTAATCATTTAGTATTTGAAAACATCTTAAAGGTGCTACGAAGAGTATCGTAATACATGTATTTCAAACAGCCAGTTGTTAAGGCTACCAGTTTTTGTGATTGTGAGTCTGAGAATCTCAAGCAATAGCGTTACTTTTCAAGCAGGAGATTTTCTTTTATCTTGTCTCGAGATGTTTTTAATGACAAATCATGTCAAATCTGAACCTTAAATGGAAACAGATCTGGGCACACGGAATCGGTCGACAACAGCGATCCAAACAGGAGCAACAGTGAGAAGGAGAGTGTTGTGCCATCGCAAAAGATGGCCATTCTACTCACGGGTGAGTTTTGTTGACAGAATCAGTTTATTAATTGTTGTGTGGTACGTCAATTGGTTGTCAGGTTTTATTTGTGGGTCAGAATACCCAATATTTTAAGAAAAAGTTGAGGGTAGTCTATCTTCTTGAAGGCCAGCTATTGTGTCTGCAAGGCTCTTGTATTTGTAGCATAGAGCTTCGGAGTGGAAATTGCTGTGCAGTTAGCAAATAGTTCTAATTTGATGCTGTTAACTTCTTCTTGTAATTTGGTATAAATCATTGAACTTTTGATGAGAAAAGAAGGAATGTAGTATCTTGATATCTTTCAAACTCCTCGGATGCACAATTAGTAGCGTTGGGTTCGAAAGTTTTGGGCGAATGCAGCTGCGGAATAAGATTGGCTTATAATCTTAGAAAAAATAGTCCAGAACGAACTTTGAGAAAGTAGAAAGAAACTTCCGATTTTTCACATTAGCCTTGCAACATGTGCTGCCGATCTAAGAGTTGACATAGAGCCTAAGTTAGAGGTACTAAGAAGTCAATACCGTTCGCAGTCGAGGTTCCGCGACAACTCGTCTACCGACATTTCGCCTAACGACATTTCGTCTACGACAATTCGTCTAACGACAAAATCCGTACAAGTGTATCTGTTCCATTGCTTCATTATCTTTCTTAAGTTTGCCTAGTGGCTAAATATTCTCAAACGAACCAGCTGCAAATTACTGACATAGATTATTTTGAATCAAAAAACAGAATGGACTTATGCCATCCATGCATCTTAGGTTATCATTTTCAGTTCTAAATGTACTTAAAAAAGTATTTCGATCGATTTCAGCTTTCATTTCAAGACTAATAAGAAAGAGGAATCAGTGAACGACACCTGATTAATCACACAATCACTTAGGTCTGCTATTATTTTAAGATTACTTTAATCACTTAGTATTTAGTACTCATTTAGTATTTTATCAACACCTTAAAGGTGCTACGAAGAGTATCGTAATACATGTATTTCAAACAGTTGTTAAGGCTACCAGTTCTTGTGATTGTGAGTCTGAGAATCTCAAGCAATAGCGTTACTTTTCAAGCAGGAGATTTTCTTTTATCTTGTCTCGTGATGTTTTCAATGACAAAACATGTCAAATCTGAACCTTCAATGGAAACAGACGGAACGCACACGGAATCGGTCGACAACAGCGATCCAGACAAGAGCAACAGTGAGAAGGAGAGGGTTGTGTCATCGCAAACATTAATGGCCAATCTACTCACGGGTTAGTTCGACAGAATCAGTTTCCTTTTGTTGTGTGGTACGTCAATCAAAGTTTTATTTGTGGGTCAGAATAAACCCAATATTTTAAGAACAAGTGAAGGGTAGTCTACCCCGACACTACTAAGCTATTGTGCAAGGCACTTGTATTTGTAGCTTAGAGTTCTGAGTTAATATGCAGTTAGTTTATAGTTCTAATTTGATGCTGTTAACTTCTTCTTGTAATTTGGTATAAATCATTAGAACTTTTGATGAGAAAAGAAGGGATGTAGTATCCTGATATCTTTCAAACTCCTCGGATGTAAAATTAGTAGCGTGGGGTTCGAAAGTTTTGGGCGAATGCAGCTGCGGAATAAGATAGGCTTATAATCTTAGAAAAAATAGTCCCGAGCGAACCTTCGAGAAAGTAGAAAGAAACTTCCGATTTCTCACATTAGCCTTGCAACATGTGCTGCCGATCTGAGAGTTGACATAGAGCCTAAGTTAGAGGTACTAAGAAGTCAATACCGTTCGCAGTCGATAGGGGTTCTGCGACAACTCTTCTACCGACATTACGTCTAACGACACTTCGTCTACCGACACTTCGTCTAACGATATTTCGTCTACAAGTGTATCTGTATCCATTACGGTAATTAACAGAGGCCACTTTCTTATAGTTTCGCTAAAACGTGCTAAATATTCTCAGGAATCCAGCTTCTAATTACTGACAAGATTATTTTCATCAATGTAACTTCTATTGAATGGAAACCTATTTTCATAATTGCATCGAGGTTGATTTCCGGCGTCTATTTACGGGACAAATTATTTCGATCAATTCAGCTTCTATTTTAACACAGGAATGTTTTCATCAATCCCACTTCCATTTCGGGAAACAGTTTTTTTCATCAATCCAGCTTCTATTTTAATGTGACAATATCAAATAACTTTGTAGACGAAATGTCTGTAGACGACGTGTCGTAGACGAAATGTCGTTCGACGAGTTGTCGTGACACCGTCGATAGGATAAGAAGAATGGTAAGAAGAGTATCACGTGTCGGATTGTTACTTTTGTCTAACCATTGTCTGTGGCTTCTCTGCATCATCTGTGCAACTTACTACCGATCTGAGAGTTGACCAAGAGCCTATTGGCTATGTAATGCGCGGTGACCCGTCGAAAAAGCGCCGACATCAGAGCGCCGACACATTAGAGCGAGCGACAGATAATTTATCAATTCAACTTCTATTTAAGCAAAGAATTAGTTGTATCAATTCAACTTCTATTTTAAGCAAAGAATTGGCTTCCTCAATCCGCCGTCCAGGTGAATGCAGAAATTATTTTAATTAATCCAATTTCCATATATGCAAAGAATTAATTTAATCAATCCAACTTCCATTTATACAAAGAATTATTTTCATCAGTCCAACTTTCATTTTAGCAAAGAATTATTTTTATCAATCCAACTTCTATTTAATCAAAGTTTAACCAATCCAGCTTCTATGATTACAAATACGTACTTTTTAGGTTGGTAAATTATGTGAATGATATAAAACGCGTATTTGAAAACTTTCTTATTTCCTCGGCCTGTCACGCTGAGAGCGCCTCTGAATAGAGTAAGAGACGCTTTACAAATTTCAGATCACGTTACGATACGACTTGTGGTATCAGTTGGATTGATAGACATCACTAGAGGTATTATATCCTCATAAATTACCTTTAGCAGAGTCTTTTTCAATGTATTTGGTATAAGAAATACAATAATTGTCGTTCGCCCTAATGTTTCGGCGCTCTTTTGTCGGCGCTCTTTTGTCGGGCGCTCTTTTGTCGGGCGCTCTTTTGACGGGAAAATGAAAGCTACGAAAACATGTAGCTGCTGTTAAAACACGTACAGTACAACCTGTACAACTGGAACATCTGTGGTGAGCATCTGTGGAAACGCACATCGGACTTATCAAGTACTATTGTTTCCTTTGCGAATGAGTCTGATTACAGTAAACAAGACTGCTCTCTCCGTACTTGTTTGATTCCTGAAGAAAGGGATGGCTTATAACCACTGAACATAAGAAGGTTATTTTGTCTCCTCTTCATATAAAAATCGGATTGATGAGACATTTCGTGAAAGCGGTGAACAAGGAAGGTGAAGGATTTCGATATTTCAAAGCGATATTTTCAAGAATTACTTACGCCAAGATTAAGAAAGACAATTGTTGGTCCACAAATCAGTGACTAGAGAGGATCGAAGATATGCCCAGATAAATATCGTGATAAGCGTTCAAGTAGGCCTATACTTCAGATACTTTTCGTGGCCACTAGAGAATTACAGTATATTTGTGTTCAAGCATGCAAAGTCATGAAGTGCAACATGTCGCTGAAGATTCATTTTCTGTACTCACACTTGGACTTCATCCTTGCTAATCTTGGTGCAGTCGGTGACGCACTTGATAGACATTAGAGAGAGAGAGAGAGAGAGAGAGAGAGAGAGAGAGAGAGAGAGAGAGAGAGAGAGAGAGAGAGAGAGAGAGAGAGAGAGAGAGAGAGAGAGAGAGAGAGAGAGAGAGAGAGAGAGAGAGAGAGAGAGAGAGAGAGAGAGACAGAGAGAGACAGAGAGACAGAGAGAGACAGAGAGACAGAGAGAGAGAGAGAGAGAGACACAGACAGACAGATACAGAGACAGACACAGAGAGAGAGATATCAGACACAGAGAGAGAGAGAGAGAGAGAGAGAGAGAGAGAGAGAGAGAGAGAGAGAGAGAGAGAGAGAGAGAGAGAGAGAGAGAGAGAGAGAGAGAGAGAGAGAGAGAGATGAAGACAATGATCCAGAAAGGAAAGTCTCACGCAAAGTGAAGGGAAAGAAAAGAGGGCCATGATGGGAAAGGATCGAGTTTGTGCAATCGTGGTCCTAGCTCGTGGGAGAAACAAGTCAGTCAATACTCGCACGCAGTAAGTAAGAAGTAAGTAATTATATTCTTTAATGAGAAGCACTTACAAACGCACTGCACTGTTACATGGCTTAAGCTTAATACATTCAATTAGAAGGGTTAATACATTCAAACAAGCAAACAAACAAAATTATATATATTACCAGGTTCATAGGTTACAACTTAACGCGCAGGTTTACCCAATCTGAAGAGTTTTCTGTCACTTGACTAAGCGTGAACTACTAGTTTGCAAAACACAGTTGCATATAATTAAAGAACATTTATACCATATCCATTTATACCAAATCTATACATCATATAGATCTATTGAAATCATTGACGGCGCTTTGACTCTAGTTATCACGTTATTAGCTTGAATGCCGGCACGCAAAATTGCTTAAAATCATAAATAAAACCAAAATTGAAAGCAGTCGTGCTTTCCGAGCTGTACAGTTTGTTAGGTTGGCTGAACTAGGTTTAAGAAAATAGCCTGCTCTTTGAAAATACGCTGAGAAACTCGAAACCAGAACGTGTAGTGTTAAATTGCTGTTGGCTGTTGTTATTTAGCTTATCTTTTCGAATACAAATTCCTGTAATTAGAAACCAATATTGTTTTCCATTTGCATTGACTGAAAACCTTTAGTGTCATTAAAATGATTACTGGAATTTGTATTGTTTGTAAATATACAGTAAACTTATCAAATGACATTCTGGAAAAATATCTTAACATTTTTATATTTTAAACAGAAACAGATCATCAGCCTTCTAAGACAACGGTGAGTTGTGAAACTGTTTTGTCTTACTAATTCATAAAAAAATATAAGGCCTTCGTAAATAATTTTGAAAAATACCCTCTTCGTATTTCAACCTCAAAACATTAAGCAACAGACTTGATTAGGTTTTGAAGCCAGGCTAATTAGATACGGGTAAATCTATTGGGCTTGATTTCATCAATCGCCAAAAACGTCTAGTCCCTCTGGTTATTGTTTCAACTGCACTTGAAATATTATATTCGTGACTTTTAGTCTGGAAGGGATGCGTTGTGAAGTTCGATTAGGCCTACACCACAATTGAGGTGACGGTAGGGGATGAAACAGAGCCATAAGACGCCTAAATTGGTAATAAGAAGATCTTATGAAAATGAAGTTTGTTTCTGTTTGGCTTTCACTTTAGCTGTGGCAGAATTATGCGTGACAAGTAGTCGAATGATTGTTGAGCCATTTGATTAAAGCCACGTTGATAGATTGTTCCTAATTGATCTCAGCAAACACATTCAGCAACTTTGATAACGAATGTTATGTGTATTGCCCAATGTGTAGGCCTATTGATGTTTGTCCAATTTTAATGACATTATTTATGTACAGAATTACCAAGCTTATCCACTGTTTGTTTTTCACATGTCCTTCGACAATAGCCTACATCACGCATTGCAGTGTTCGGTTAATTAATCGCAGTCGCGAATAAATATTTTAATTGCGTTAATCGTCCATAAAATTTAACGCGTTAACCGCGTGCGCTAACTGCTATTAATCCAAGCACCTATCGATGGCGCTGAACAATTTTGATATAAGGATTTGTTCATCGTATCCACAAACTGACCGACGTATTAGATGACGAACGGTCGGTTACCGTGATCCACACTCGAATTTATCGATAACCTGTAGCTTTTTAGAATTCGAAATTCAAAATAGACTTATGGATGCACCGGTATTATGTTTAAGAACCCATAATGTTTAAGAATAAGGATTCATTGTGTGCCAAAAGATTATGGTAAGACGTGAAAATACCATTTACGATTGCGCTTTCACTTACGTGCACCGAAAATGTCGGTCTTGTAAGTGCGAGACGATAGATGCTTTTTACATTGTTCCTTTAATTTGAATAAATAATTCAATCAATTTTTCACTTTTTGGTCAGTGATGATTTTCTGAAAGCCATCCATGACTCTATTTGAAAAAGTTTCTTCTGTAGTCCAAAGATCATAACTGCAATCGACCATGGGACGATTTAGAAGAATTAGTAAATCACTTAATTAAGTAGAGTCACTAAAGCGATAAACATTGCATTCAGGTTTTTGTTTATTAGTTGAATGAACTTCCATTGGAGCTGTTGGACGTCGTCTTAGAAAAGTCGTTTCTGCATTGGACACTAAATCCTTCATTCGATCAAAGAGACGAAGATGTCGTCAAAGCGATGGCTGCGGTCGACTTCTGTTGGTTTCAACGATTAACCAGACCAAGATTTAAGAAAAGAATTTGGCGTCGACTCAAAGGTTCATTGCTTCTCTAGACTAATGATATCCATATCCACTATGCTTATAGGATTGTCACAATTACTGGTTATACAACAAGACATAATGAGTTATGAGTACATAATATTATGATCTTAGAAATTTTGAATTTTGTCATTCACATATATTTCGAATCCCACAGCCGGATTTTTGATTCTTGAGACACGTAGGCACAAGTTAGAATGGACCCTCCACTTCCTCACCCCAATGTCCTAGGGGCTCTAGTTGCGTGTTGAGCATTAATATGGAATGCAGGAGGAAGTTAAAGCCGCCAACGCTTTTCCTCCCAGTCATCTCCTAATATAGAGCTCATTGGATGACAAATCGTAAGGTAAATGCACAAGACATCTAGCAAAGAGACCCTGCGTCGGATAGATTCACCAATGCTTAGAAGCCCTTAGTTGCCAGCTGCTTATGGGTCAGTGCGGGTCTGCTGAAACTGTAGAATTGTGCAAATAGCGCATTTATTGTTCCTCGTCACTTGAGTGCAAAACACAACAGAGCTTTGCTATTGCATCGATGTAAGCGCTATATAAATGTCATATTATATAATTTTACATTCGCATCTCTTCACCCAATGTGTATGAAATATTGACGAGGTTTTTTCTCTTGCATGAATCTTAAAAAATATTTGATAGCAAGAAATATAGACTTTAGCCTTACAGGTGCATTATTATGTATTTTTAGATAGGCCTAGGAATCGACTTTATTATCTTTTTACAATCAAAATCCAGCAAACAACAAAGTTTATATTTATTTCGTTCAGAGTGTTTACCTGCTAATGTAACAAAGCTGTGTTGTCATTCAAAAGCAATATTAGTTTTGAATTTTAGATTTCTATGGAAAAACCAGAAAAGGTTCTGCAATCGTCAAAAACAATCGAAATTATCTCTTGGACAATATCCAATCAAATTACAAGTTAATTTCTTCGATGTTGTCTTTCAATTGCATAACGGAAAAGCAAAGACACTTCATACAACGACAACGTTCAAACTGCAACGATAACAAAAAGAAAGAACAAAGTCACTTCATTCAACGACAACGTTCAAAACAAGATAAGAACTCCGAGATTTTGCACCAGATGAGATCTTTCGACGAGACAAAGTTTTCCAATTTCGTCAAATGTCTTCGACAAACGAACCAGAAGACTGTGGCAAGGATCATCGAAAACGGAGGAGGTTTACAATCAAAGCTTTATCTAAAGGACAATGCGTTAACAAAATTTGAATATTAGAATACTACATTAACATTTATATCGAATTACATCAAGAACATTCCAAGACATTTTATAAATAATTCCGTATTTTTATAATCAATTATGTCCTATAACGAAAACCCGTTTAAAAGTCTTATGATTTCGGTATTACATGGGACTATAGCCTCGTATAAAAGGTCACACATTTAACGGTATACATTTAGGGAGACCTTGAATTGTGAGGAAATTCATAGAAGAATTCTGGTACTTTATAACAGCCACCATGTGGGAAGAGAGCTCTGATGGCAGTGGAAGCAACAGTAAACAGGCATACAATTGGTTAAATAAGGAAATTATTTAGATGCATCTCTATGCCTTTAAATAATATAGAAGTTTTAACTATATATTAAACCTGAAACTGCCGCACTGGTCCAAGGTGTTTCGTGGTCTAACATCATGTTACTTTTTTTACTTCTACTTTCAAATCATCTACAGTTCATTATGCCAGGTCAAATAATTATGATCAGCTTCCTCTTGTCAGCCGTTAGTTCCAAATCCAAACAGAGCGTAATTTCACTGCCATTAGTTTTTAATTGTCCCTAATCTTAACTTAACGGGACAGTACTCTGCCTTGCCTTTTTTTTAAATACTTGATCAATGATGACAATTTCTCTGAAAATCATACTCACGTTCATAATGAGGAGTTCAATTGCATATTCTGCGAATCGATATCAAATGTCTAATTTGAGACATAAAATGAGAATTAAAGCCGAATTGGTCACGAATCTAAAACATAAAAAATATTCTTTATCTCAATTAGTACCTCAAATGTAATTGATTAAGTTCAAGAGCAGTTAAATGGAGTTACGTCTATGAAATTAGTTGTATATTTGAAATACGTTTTTGCTTGTAGGTGTAATGAAAGTTGAAGTGCAATATCGGAGTGCGAAGTGTACAACGTCTAGAAAAGCACAACTACTTTTTCATAAAAATATCGAAGACCTTCGAAACCGAACCAAACCGTGGTCACGACAAACTGATAAACTCATCAGTCAACTGAAGGATGAAGGGATAGAAATCCTGAACTCTGATTTTGACAGACAGACTGTTGTCGTTTGGATCTGGTGTCATTCACAAGAAGCCGTTCAACATATTCAGAGGATGTACGAATCGAATCAGCTGAGAGATGTCTTATTTGGTCTTGCAAATATTTCTGACATTGACCAGTCTAAAGTGATCAACATTGATAGCAATCAATTCAAGAAAGCAGTTGGCAAGTTCTTTAAACACACTCATTATAAAGGACAACTTAAAACATGAATTTACATACATGTATAGGACTTATATTAATGAAATGGAGAACAATTCGCCCTAGTTAAAATCAGCAGGATGCCCAAACTGACAATAAAAGCCGTCACTTCTGATTAATTATAAAAAAATATTTGGAAATAGAGACTCGGCGGATAGTTTAAGAGAGAGGTGCCTTATTCTATACGGAGAAAGGTACTCAGAGGGCGCTGTATAAACGTAAAACTACTTGACTCCTATAGTAGCCTATTATGATAAAGTAAGACTAAGACATCAGAAGAAACCAGAACTAAAATACTGAGATTAAGAGTAAAAATGTAGAGAAGCAACAAAGAGGCATACACTGAAATCGAGAGTAAGCTAGAGAGACGGAGAATGAAAGTATGAAAAGATACAGACATGAAAAACAGGGGCAGGATGATATAATATTGGACAGTAACATATTCAGGTTATTCGCGAGATGGTAAACCAACAGAAAAAAAGAGAATGGATGGATGCTAATTGATGAGGAGCGACTTATATAGCGCCGTTTTAATAAACACGAAAAGAGCGTGTTAGACGAATCTAATCTAACGATTTCTATAGCGCCGTTCTAATAATAATAATAATAATAATAATAATAATAATAATAATACACAAGACAACAATAGATGAATGTAGTCGAAGTCAAAGTCCATTAGAAGACAGGTACAGAAAGGAGGTAACAGGAGAACAACGGAGGAGATCGAAAGGCAGTTAGAGAGAAACAACGAATAAGGTCAACAGATAAACAGCAACAGTAGGATGAACAGTTAATAACAGATTTAGAGCCATTTGAAATAAGTAGAGATAATACTAAATAAATATAAAGAAACATACTTAAATATTTTTAATGCACCTAATACTACTATTTATAGTATAATAGAAACAATGAGAAATAAATAGTAGTTATTATAATTTTGTTTTTAGTTTAGACTTAAATTGAAGTCATTGAATGAGCACAAATATGCCAGATACTAAGTAGGTAACTAAAGTCGAGGCTACAACAATATAATGAGAGCGAAGAAATAAATAATTGAAAATTAAACACATAATTATAGAAATGCTCGTTAATATGTAATGTAATGTAACAAGTCATTTATATAGCGCCACTTAAGTGTCTCACAGAAGCGCTCAACACGTGACCATCAAACAGCTGAAAAGTGCGTCTTTAAGATTCGAGAGAAAACCATGTAGCCACATGCAGCATTAGTGGCTCGCACAGATGGCGGAAGAGTATTCAAGATCCGTGGCGCCGCAATCGAGAAGTCCCGACGAGCACGTGTGGTGGTTCGAAACGAAAGTTCAATCAAGTCATTTCGCGAGGCAGACCGGAGAGCCCGCCGACCAGTTTGAGTGCTAACTGGAAGGCACAGTTCATCAATGTAGTCCGGAGCAGTGCCAGTCGTAGCCTTCCAAACCAGCTTAGCGATCTTGAAATTAGCACGATCAGCAACTGGAAGCCAGTGTAGCTCACGCCGCATGTAGTCGGATATGTGTGAATATTTCGGCAGGTCAGCCAGAAGTCTGGCTGCTGCTTTCTGAACGAGCTGAAGTTGACGAATGCGGAACTCAGGGAGGCCCAGGAGGACTCCATTACAGTAGTCAAGACGTGTGAGAACAAAAGAGTGTATTAGCACAGCCGCGGCGTTCAGCGATAGCGTCCTCCGTATAACTCGGATCTGTCTGAGCTCGTAGTAACTTGTCCTTGAGATATGTGTCACATGATTAGCCATCGTAAGCCCACCATCAAGAAGCACCCCAAGATCCCTCACCACATCACAAGACTGTCCACCAAGGGATGCTGATGCAAGGGCATCAATCCTACAACGTGAACGTCTTGTACCGAACCATATAAACTGTGACTTAGTCGGGTTGAGTCTGAGACGATTGGCAGACATCCAGTCATGCACCATCGCAAGTGCACAATGCATTTGTTGTGCGCACACCACCGAGTCCTCAGGTCGACAGGACAAATAAAGTTGAAGGTCATCAGCAAACTGGTGAGATGTAGGACCCAGCGACGCCACAACATCATAGAGGTCAGCTGTGTAGAGAATGAACAGTAGTGGCCCCAGGACTGAGCCCTGAGGAACACCACAAACAACAGGCGCCCAGACAGACTTGTCGTCTCCAATCTCTACCCTCATGGTCCGCCCCTCAAGATAGGAGCAGAACCAAGCCAATGCACGGCCTGAGATCCCGTATGATGCCGCAAGCCTTGTAAGCAGTATCTGATGATCCACCGATTCGAAGGCAGCACTCACGTCAAGAAGAGCCAGTAGTGTAACCCTGCCCGAATCCATAGCCTGATGGATGTCTGATAGAAGACGGACAAGAAGTGTCTCAGTGGAATGGTATCCGGACTTTACCCCCCCCCCGGCCCATTACCCCCTGCCATTACCCCCTGCCATTACCCCCGACCATTACCCCCCGTAGGACATTACCCCCCCCATTACATTACCCCCCGTATGTGTACATTTGATTGAGCTGCAAATCTCAGATTTCGCGCGGAACTAGTGTTAATTAATTGGCACTTAGCGCCTATTGACACTCTCAGATTTCGCGCGGAACTAGTGTTAATTAATTGGCACTTAGCGCCTATTGACACTTAGAACCAGTAAAGTCATAGGCGCCGAGAGCCAAGGCGGGCCCCGGGACAGAAACTTCTCAGTTTTTTCAATTTTATCAGTAAGCCAAAGTCTGATGTAAGCCTGCAAAAGGGCTATTAAATTACATTAATGAATAATAATAAGGTTAATAATAATAAAAAATTATAATAATAATAGTAAAAGTTAATGTAAAGATCAATTTTTGGTTTCAATTTCTGACTCTAATTACAAAGAAATTTCCAGAAACATGAAAATGTGATTATGTGAATGTGATAAATGATTTTTAAATGACAGTTGTCGCATTATAATCATAATGATTATGATATCAATTTCAAGAGATGAGGATGCGTCACTTGCATCGTCTGCATAGACAACATCAACAACTCGCTCTTTACCATGATAATAAACTCCACTACTACTGCTGCTGCTGTGCTGCTGCTACTAACTGCTAGCAATGATATTGTCAGCTTGATTTGCTGCATCATTCGCTTTTGATGAAATTAAAACTCAAGACTTTGAAGGAGTGTCTGTCTCTCGTTTGCATTCCTGACTTTCGCCAATCTTTCTTTCCTTTACTGAGCTCCAGAATTATGGCGGAGAATAGAATTCAGTCAGAAATGGAAATTTGTCTGCATCAGTTAACTTTGACCCAACAGCTAGTCCGAAATCATTCAGATTAGTGATGACCTACATTTGTTACTATGTTAGCCCCTAAATCATCAACTGAGATTGTTTTGAGTGACATAGCTATTAAAATGTTCTTGTCATCAACATTGCCAGCCTCTTCAGTTTAATTTCCACCGTCACATTCCTTGCAGGCTTGCGTTTTTGTAAAGAAATTAAATAGAGCCCGTTTTCTATAACTCTTCATCACCTAGAACTTTATTAAATTGAAGCAATTAAACTTGAAAATTTAATTAAGATCGTTTTTCTTTAAAAGTAAAATGGATTAGCGACTGTATTCTGAACATGAAGAACTACTCATGAACTTTCGCAATAGGCCGGGTAACATAAACGCTGGAGACTCCAGTCGTCTGTAGTGTCCACAGACCACGTGGCTTGAAAGAGACAGGCTTCGAGAGGAAAACGCGACAGAGTGAAAGAGAGAGCGTTGGAGCTGAGTGATGGGTAAAGGCAAGGTAAAGGGTATGCGGTGTTATCTTCATGTACAACTGTGCTGCGTTCGTTTCTACCGTGGGTCAAATACACCGACACAATAGGTGACCTACTCAGACCTAGACCGATACCACACATACATGTACATGTACATACGCTGTGGCCCTGTATATCATGTATCACGATTCACGAAGCATCCGTCATATATACAGACTGAATTGGACCAAAGGTTTCTTCAGTTTGATCAAGTTTATATATTTTCGGGCCCCTGCCAGAGGCCCCTGCCATAGAACCGGGCCCCGGGGCAGCAGACCCCCTGACCCCCCCTCTCATCGGCCCTGAGAAATTCGATCAAAGTGGCACCTTATTCACAAAATTTGTACCCTTTCTTACAATATAAGTGTCAATACGGGACGGGGGGTAATGGCGGGGGGGGTAATGTCCTACGGGGGGTAATGGTCGGGAGGTAATGGCAGGGGGTAATGGGCCGGGGGGTAAAGTCCTAGACCCCAGTGGAATGGCCCTTGCGAAAGCTAGACTGATGTTTTGGCATCAGACAATTCTCTTCAAGATATCGGAGCAGCTGAACAGCAACCACTCTCTCAATCAGCTTTGACAAATATATAAATAAGCTACCATGAACAGTCCACTATTACGTTAATTGTCTGTATTAGAGCTGGTTATCAATACCGTAATTATTTTATTTTTATTTCAGTCATGCGTCCGATTTCCATCAACTTCATTCAGGCAATCGACGTCGGAAGAGATGAAGAGGTGTGGGGAATAACTAAACTGCGAAGTGAAGTCTACGTCCTCTGCCGAACAACTTCCCCTGGTACAGATGTAATTCGTGTCTTTGAGGATCGAAATCCATTTGAACTTAAGAAGAAAATTGAAGTAAAAGAGATTAAAAGTCCCATTGACATTGGATCCAGTGAGAAGGAAAATTGTCTCTACGTCTCTGATCGTGAAGAGAAATGCATCTGGAAGATAATAAGAGAAACAGATGACCAATACAAGCTCATCAGATGGCTGACCACTGATTATAACCCATGGACTCTGTCAGTGTCCAGTAAAGGTCAGTTGTTGGTGGACAGTTGGTTATCGTCCTCTCTTATAATCTACGGATCAGACGCAGAACTTATTCGATCCATTCAGTTACCAAGAGTCATCAGGAACCTTTATCACGCAGTGGAAACGTCCATCGGGAATTTCATCATCTGTTACGAAGAGAAGTTGGAGGAGCAAGACGAGGAGGAGGATGACGAGAAAGAGGAGGAGAAGGAAGAGGAGGCAAAAGAGGAGGGGGAGGAGGAAGAGGAGGAGGAGGAGAAGAAAGAGGAGGAAAATGAGGAGGAGGAAGAGAAGGAGGGGGAAGAGGACGAAGAGCGAGAGGAAGAAAAAGAGGGAGACAGTGGGTCACGTGGGAGAAATTCGATCAAAGTGGAGAAAGAGGAAGATAAGGAAGAAGACGGTATGGAGGAAGAGGGAGGGAAGAGGGATCGAGTGGAAGAGAAAGAGAAGAAGAGTGGATCAAGCGGGAGAAAGAAGAAGGAACATTCTGCCATATGTGAATTATCCAGAGATGGACAGATGATTATCCGTCGTTTTGTTCCTTCAAATGAAACACAAAAACTGAAAGACCCTTGGCATCTCTCACTCGATTCAGACGATCAAGTGTTTGTGGCTGACTTTGAGAATGGTCGAGTTATTCTCTTGGATTCCGATCTTAAATGGAATCGAATTCTTTGTCCAACAAAAGAAGAAACAGAAGAAACGAAGATCCGACGGCCAAATAAATTGTGTTACGACGAAGAAAAGAAACAACTGATCGTAGGAGGAGGTGAAGTTAATGTTTACACTTTGAGTCGAAATTAAACTCACTTTTCATCCAAAGTTTCTGAAAAACAAATATCCCGTATTATTTCGATATATTCGATCACTCTATTAATATCCATTAATATTTTTCACAAATTAATAACAGATGCAATAAGAACTACATGTATTTAGATTGTCGCTGATTTCGATTTTTTTTTAAATCACAGACAATGATACGAATAGAGCACTTGTGTGTGTGTGTGTGTGTGTGTGTGTGTGTGTGTGTGTGAGAGAGAGAGAGAGAGAGAGAGACAGACAGACAGACAGAGAGAGAGAGACAGAGAGAGATACAGAGACAGAGACAGAGACAGACAGAGACAGACAGAGACAGAGAGAGAGAGAGACAGTCAGAGACAGACACAGACACAAACAGACGCACAGACAGACACACAGACAGACAGGACAGCGATAGAGACAGACAGACACAGACAGAGAGACAGACAGAGACAAAGACAGAGACAGACACAGAGAGAGAGAAAGAGAGACAGAGACAAAGACAGACAGACACACACACACAGACACACTCAGACTGACACACTAACAGACAGAACAGAGACAGAAAGACAGAGAGAGACAGAGAGAGACAGAGAGAGAGGGAGAGAGAGAGAAAGAGAGGGAGTGGGAAACAGACAGAGAGAGACCGAGACAGAGAGACCGAGACAGAGACAGACAGACACACACAGACAGACACACTAACAGACAGGACAGTGACAGAAAGACAGAGACAGACAGACAGAGACGGAGAGACACAGACAAAGACATAGAGAGAGACAGACACACATCTACAAGATGGCGCCGCTCGTCTACCCGGACAGACACACACACACACACAGACAGAGATAGAGACAGAGACAGACATAGAGGGGAGAGGGAGGAGGGAGGGAGGGAGGAGAGGGAGAGGAGGGACAGGGAGACAGGGACAGAGAGAGACAGAGGGAGGGAGGAGAGAGGGAGGGAGGGAGGGAGGGAGGGAGGAGGGAGGGAGGGAGGGAGGAGAAAGAGAGAGAGATTGTGAAGTAGTTATTCTTCGCTGCCTTGAAGGCGTCTAAAGAATACGTCTCTAGGCCTAATCTCATATATAATCTCAGAGCATGGTAATCCTTGGGAGGTCATGACTGAACATAATTATCGTATTTGAAATGCATATAAAACGCATTATGTGTCGATGTATGCCCTGCGCATCATGACGACACATGGCCTTGCAAGACCAATGTCTCATGTTGTTGTGCGAATGACCACTGTTAGGCCGCTTGTTATACGCGTCATCGGCATGGTGGGGTTTTGTGGGGCATCAGGAGCGCAATAGACTACAGTCCGTCATGGACCGTCTGGTCCAACCACGCTATACCTTCCAGAGGATTGCCCAACATTAGAACAACTGTGTAGAACAGCCGATGGAAACCTCTTTACTGCTGCCTTGACGGACCCGGGCCATGTTCTGAACCCACTCCTCCCTCCTGTAAAGACACTCCCCTATTCCCTGCGTCCTAGACTGCATGACCGAATTGTCCCACGGGCGGATTACTTAATGAGGAAAACGTTTTTTAACAAGAATGCTTAATAATGTTTAAAGTGCGGCTATGCAGTTGGATAAATAAAGAATATACTTACTTACTTACTTATTTATATTTCGTAGTTGTGTTTGTTGGCGACCACGACTGCATCACTAAAAAGCAGCTAAAAAATTGTCGCTTCTTTTTAGAATCTATGACAATATCGGCCAGCGTTTGTAAGACCACCTTGTAAATCTGATTTTGAAGAGAGTTTTGCAAGAACACGGTGTATGGAGTAATTTATGGGGTGCACCTAATAGCTATGAGCAATTAAGAAGTATGAAGGCATACGACCAATCGCAGTGGGATATACGCCGCGTTGCATGTCGGCGAGTGCTAGAATGTGAAATAGTTTCAATGCAGTGACAACGCTCCTGATCAGCTTGCCCTTATTCAGCCTGGGATGAGGACTCCGAATGACGTTGAGACAGTTGCTCATGCGACATTGTACAGTTGTCTGAAGATGACGTCCTGGTGTAGCAAAATTTGTCCAACGCCTTCAACACTTTCGAAGGGATTTGCTTATGGAGGCATTGCCTATTACAGCCAACCGATGTTGATGTATGGTCATAATACGATAGGTGGATGGAACCGAACAAGGCGATTCTTTTGGCCTCTAGGGTCCGCCCGATTGTGACCAGTTGAAGTTGAATCTATATATTGTGGGCCAATAGCTGGATGACGTGACGTGTGGTGTAGCAAGGATACAGTGACCGCAGAATAATGTAGGATTGGTACTGATTCTCAGTCAGTGCGAGATTGCCTGCCGCATTATCCAAATCTGACCGACTTACTGCCTGACAAATTGATGGACTGATTAAGTGACTGAATGATTAACCAATGACTGACTGACTGAGATAATGAAATCGAGGCAATGACAATGGGCCAATCTAGGTCTAACCAGCTGACTAGTTCTAACGCTCCATGTATTGTATGTCTCTGTGTCCTGGTAAAGTATATCGCCCAGCTAATGACGTCTCAGTGTACGGCACTTTCTATTAATACAACGATTGTACATGTTACTGCGCTGCAACAATAGCATTCATTCTTCTACTGGTTCTGGTTCTCAGCCACCTATAGGCAGGTTCAAATGTCCGACGTCGCCATTCCACTCGATCGCTGTTGGACCTTTTTGATCTTTCCGTATCCATCTGCCATAATCCAATCCAGCTTCATCTGTCTTAGTCTTCCTTTTGTTCGGCTCCCATCCAATCTTCCGTAGATGACCGTTCTTAGTAGTGAGTCTCCTCTCAGTGTGTTTCCGATCCATTCCCTCTCTATGTTTCTGTCTCTTATTGTGTGAATCAATACTTTCTTCTCCAATCATTCTTATCACTTCAGTTTGTTTCATGCTCTCTCTCTCTCTCTCTCCAGCTGATTTTCTCCGTTCTTCTCTATGTCTACATTTTGAAAACATCCAATCATTTTCATAACCTTTTTTCTCATGGGCGCTGTCTCTGATCCGTACAACACCACACTCCATATCAGTGTCTTTATCATCCGTTTCTTCCGGCAAAACTCTATGCAATTGTTTGGTTTGGTAGATATTGGGGATAGTTTTTAGGGAATTTTTTTGGAAATTTCTGCGGACGACGGGTAATAGAAATATAAACACGGAAATTCTTGTCCCTAAAGAGGGACGGTGGACACTACCGGTCATGTATTTTCTTAAGTAAAAGTATTTTAAATATAACCGACACTACTGCAGTGACGTCGTTAGGTTCAAGATGTTCATGATGTTGAAGTAAAAAAATATATATCAAAATTAACATAATAATCAGATTAGCAGTAACATAATAAATGTCAAAACCAGCGGTTAACACATCTCTCCAAATTTAACTATGAAAATGGCAGATAGCTAGCAAAAGTCAATACTGTTACACCGGAATGAGTTTATTTAGGTAATTTTTGTTTGTATGAAAACCAGCGAAACAGTCAAGGTGCAGGCCAACACAGCATTTTGCACATTTTCGATATACTTTCATATTGCACTCGGCAAATCTCATTTGTGTTGAATTTCGCTCAATGAAATGCTCTTGGGCTCTTTGCCATCGAACCTGACTTTAGCCGGACAGCGACGCGCACGGGAAGTCCGGTTGTTTTTGTAAGCCTGCAGCGGAAATTTAACTGGTCTACATTTAGGCCTACATGGAATACTAAACGTAATAAACAGCACACACTGCTCTTATAAACTGCAGGTGGGATAAAGGGTGCTCAGTTGCAGCTGGAGATTCGCGATACAATAACCAGGCGTCATGCATGGAGACTCGAAACAAGTAGGCGATTTTAGGCCAGTAGCCTACCAATTACGAATGCCTATAAATTCTATACTGTTCCGTGTTTTGATCAAGACGATCAACGCCTCCGTCAATTGATTGTATTGTGATATATTCGGAAAGGCTGGTCTAATGGTCCATCTAAATTCTGGCTTTTATGCATTAGACCAAATTGCTTTGGCAATGGGATAGACCCCGTTGCGGTTGGATGCCAAGGTAGCTGTCCCTTCAACACACAAACCCAATATGACTATGTCTTCATATTTGTAGTCGTAGGATGTATGTCCCAGGAGCAAATTTGAACAAATTAGCGAAAGCAAGTTTAACAAACGAACTGTTTCTGGTTTCACTTAGTGATTTTCAACTATAGCTTTACTAAAATCATACTTCAATATTTCACACAGCCTCCGAAATCTTCACAATCAATGGCAATGTCGCAAAGCATTTCTTCGAAGCATCAACTTGGAAATGTCATCGCAGATGCAACACAAGAAAAGACGTAGGCTACAGTTCCCAGTTAAGTCCGAAATCGTTTTTGCTGGATATTAATACGAAATAAAATAAGAAAAGCAGTTCCAAAGAGGAAACATTCGAATGCAAGTTATGTAAGCAAATATTTAAGTTCGCTTGTCACCTGAAAAGTCACTCGAGAATTCATACTGGAGATAAACCATAACAGTGTGAGAGGTGTCCAAAAGCGTTTGCATACCAAGGTGACCTCGAGATTCACACGAAAACACATACAGGAGAGAAACCTTTCCAGTGCCAAGTATGTCAAAAGCGTTACTTCCAACATTCCAATCTAAAACGTCATGCAAGAATTCACACTGAAGAGAAGCCAGTCATGCGACTTTAAAACAAAATATAAAAGAGGCAGCCGTGAGAAGTCATGAAAAATTCCACCCCGGAAAGAGTCCATTTCTGTGTCAGATGAGCCAAAAACAGTTTCCAACATCTTTCGCATTACAAATCCATGTCAGAATCCATACAGAGGAGAACCCTTTCCAATGCCAGATGTGTAAGAAAACTTTTCCCAACAAATCCAGTCTAGCAAATCATGTTAGAATTCATTCTGGAGAAAAACCATTTCAGTGCGAGCTATGCCAAAAAAATTCGTCATTATAGCAGTCTGCAGTTCCATGTTAGACTCCATACAGGAGAAAAGCCTTACCAATGCGAGGTATGTAAAAAATGGTTTATAGATTCTTCCAGTCTACAAACACATATAAGATTTCATTCTGGAGAAAAACCATACAAATGCCAGTTATGTATGTATGTATGTATCTGGACATTTATAAAGCGCCTCTAGCAGTAATGACTATTCAGAGGCGCTTCCAGCGTGAGCACTCCGAGGAAACAGAAAGGTTTTCAAGCAACGGACAGAGGTGAAAAAACCACCTGCCAAAATCTCAGCCCGAATTTTTGGGGGAAGGTTGTTCCACAAATAAGGATCCACAGTTGCAAAGGCGCGGCGTTGAGCAATGGCTGTCCTGGTCCGGGTTATGCCTAAAAGTTATGCCTAAAAGTATTTGCACAAAGATGTAATCTAGTAGTTCACAAGAGAACACATACTGGGGATAAACCCTACCTTTGCCAGGCATGTCAGAAAACATTCGCATTCTCTCCAGTTCTGAAACATCATGAAACAACTCACTTTCTATAGAAACCATTGCATCAGGTTTGTAGGAAAACCTATTCTAACTCGTCCAAAGTAAAAATCATGTTCGAATTCTTCTTCTCAAAGAAAAAAGCCATCCTATAAAACATTGTCAGGCAATTATGTTTTGTAGTATAGAAAGGAACCATATAATACTCCACGTGTGAAATAATTTTTGTTTGCTAGACTAAACTGTTCATTTGTTAGAATTAATATTTGTGCGATATCCCATCAATGCCAGATATTTCGGAAATTATCATTCGAAATATTGTGATATCAAAACTTACTTGAGACTCAATCCTACAATGAAGTGTACACGTAGCCGCTCTCACACTTTCTGATTTCACGACTAATCAGAACTTTATTACGCCCGAAGGCAGAAACAAAACATACATGCATGCACAAATCTGAACAAACAAAATCAAACGCTCAGACTGCGAAAATGTTCGTAAAGATCATTTATGCAACTAAATTTACCGTTCAAGATGCCGACGAGTTCAGAGTCACAAAGAAAGTGCTCAATAACGTAACACCAGAAAATATCCTGGAGAAAATTAGATGTCGAATGAACTAGTCGCCTATAATGTGATAAATATTTAGGACTTGCTGGTTATATTTTAAACGTCTAAGGACCATTTTAAGTTAATTAAGCAAGACATGTGTCTAAGTCGGCACTTTACTATGATGAGTAATTTTATTTTATAGTGATGATCTACTTAGCATGAAAAAACCGGTGTTTTGTTGCTTTCTTGTTTTTCGCTCTTATACAGGGTGGGTCAGCATAAATGAACCGACTTTTCATGCATATAACTCCGCCAATTTTTATAAGTTATTAATGCTTGATACGTGAAATTAAAGATATTTCACTCTAGTTATAGCCTTAAGTTAAAAGTGTCGAACTGGTACTATTTCAAATTTTAAGGAAATCTTTGGAACAGTGCTAGCTACCATTTTTTTTGTCATTAGTGACGAAATATGGTGCCGTTGACAGACGATGATCTAGTTTTCATCAGAATGTTGCTAACTGATAAGGGATTTGATGCGTTTCAAATTATTAAAGAGTTTCCTAACAAAGGATAAAATAAAAATACGTTGAATCGTCTGATACGAAAAATTGATTCAACAGGAACTTGCCATGGCGTCGTAAACGACGCGGATCGGTACGCGCAGCGCGCACACCCGCTAAACTTTGCTCGTGTGTCCCTGTTGCAGCACGAGGTAGACATATTGAATATTCATTTGATTAGAAAATACTGCAACAGACTATCTCCTAATTAATAATTAATTTGCTGTGGTGTAAAAAATTTCTGGAAATGGTTTATTTTTGGTGTGCAGTTACTGTAAAAATTGTCATGAATTTTGTTGTTACCTATAGTTACTGCAAAAACGATGACTGTTGTTATGTCACGATCTACATCATGTAGGCTAAAGTTACAATAACAAATATGTTTGAATCTTAATACTAAAATGAAATATCTTTAATATAACGCATTAAGTATAAATAACTTACAAAATTTTACGGAGTTATAAGCATCCAAAGTTGGTTCAATTATGCTGGCCCACCCTGTACAATTATAAATAGAGCAATCTGACTACTTCAGTTTTCAACTAGCTATTATAGCAACAAGCTTTCTGTTTTCCATGCAATATTTGATACACAGTTAATAGGTCGTCCTGATATGACTTATTGTATGACCTAACACGATGCCATATAAAAAATCTAACAATTTTAATACATTATTGTTATTAATAATTTCTATTGCGCCGGTGTCTAATGCACAAGACATCAACCGATGGAACACCAAAACCAAGCCGTAATCAGGTCAACATCCAGAACATCAGTCCTTAAGACAGACAGAGAGAGGCAGCTTATGGTAATAAGCAAGTTGAAAGAGGAAAGTGTTCAGTTGAGAGTTAAATTACACATGCGACTGAGCACAGCGCACAGACACAGGCAGAGACTTCCAAAGAGTAGGACCAGCAAATGAGAAAGCTCGTTCACCAGAAATAGTTCTTGGTTTAGATAAGACTAGACAAAGATAATCAGATGACCTCATTGAATAAATATAAGTATTGGGAATAAGCAATGATTTTAAATATTGTGGTTGGCAAGAGTTCACAGTTTTATAAACTAAAAGGCCTAGTTTGAAAGGAATTCTTTGCTGAACAGGAACCCAATGTAAATTATTCAGCACAGGGTTTATACTTTGATACTGGTATTTGGATGACTGTATTAGTTATGGCTGGTTCCGCGACAGCTCGTCTACAGACTTTTCGTCTACCGACATTTCGTCTACAAGTGTATCTGTATCCATTACGGCTAATAAACAGAGGCCGCTTTCTTATAGTTTCGCTAAAACGTTCTAAATCTTCTCAGTAATTTGAAGCTGGATTCAAGAGAAGATTATTTTAATCAGTCCAGATTCTATTGAATGGAAACATTGTTTCATCTATGCATCTAGCTTGGTATCAATCAATCAATCAATCAATCAATCAAAATTTATATAGCGCAAGATCCCTACTCAGAGGGTATCCAGCTTCTATTTACGGGAAAAATTATTTCGATCAATCCAGCTTCTATTTCAACACAGGAATGTTTTCATTAATCCCACTTCCATTTCGGGAAACGGTTTTTTCATCATTCCAGCTTCCATTTTAAAATGACAATATCAAATAACTTTGTAGACGAAATGTCGGTAGACGAAATGTCTGTATATGGCTGTAGCTGTAGCCAAAGAGTCTGTACCATCTGCAGCATGTTTGACTTATTGATACCAGTAAAAAGCGAGTTGCAGTAATCTAGACGAATAGAAAAGAATGCATTTGTCAGAGATAGGCCTACCCTGCTTACGTGGCCAGTCAGAGACATGGTAGAATTGAAAGCAACGCCTAAGTTACGAACAGTACCTGCCAGCTCAACGATGGAGGGACGGAAGAGGAAGTGGGAGGTGGAGGAGGAGGGAATGGGGAGCAGAGGAGGAGGAAAGTGGAAGGTAGGGAGGGGACGGTGAGTGAGTGAAGGGGAGTATGAGGGAGAGGAGGGGATGGGTGGGATAGGGTAGGGAGTGGGAGGGAATAGGAATCGTAAAGGAGGGATAAGGCAGGGGAAAGGCGCAGGGGAGGGAAGTCGAAGTGGAGGGAATGTATGGAAAAGGGAGGGGAGGGTAGTATTGGAAAGGACAGGGAACACTTATTTTAAGTGTCCCGCCCGTGCTTGCTAAACTTTAGCGTCTTAGGACGGGAAACATCTGGCTATCAAATGTTGAACTGGTTCCCCTCTTATACGGAAGGTGAATAGTTTCCCCAAAGCCCAAAAGTAGTCTATTTAGCGGACAATTCGGAGCTGGGCAATTGGGAGCGGCCATTTCGCAGCAGATATTTCGGAGCGGAAATTTGGAGCAGGGCAATTCGGAGGAAATTCGGAGTGGACAGTTCCAGTTCCGAGCTGGGCATTTGGGAGCGGAAATTTCGGAGCGGATAATTCGGAGCGAATTGAAGATTGTGTGAACGTACGGGACTGTTACGGCGAACAGACATCAATTTAATATTTTTATAATGGCACCAAACAAATCGTCCTCTGATCTTCCAGACTTTGTTAAATAGCATCTTACCGCGTGAATGGAAGGTCCTGTGAACTTAAAATTTAAATAGAATCGAAGTGTCGGCAATTTATCGTTTGGCGCTCTAAATTATTCACCCATCATAATTCTTCCTTAAATAGAAGCTGGATCGATTAAATTTGGTGTGCATTATGAAGTATATAATCACGAATAAATCTACCTAATAATTAATGTTTTGCGTGCCAGATTGGATTGCAGCTGGATTGAAGAAAATAATTCTTGCCTAAATAGAAGTTGGATGGATGAAAATAATTCGTGATCTTATAGAAGTTGGATTGATGAAAATATTTTTTTTCTTAAATAGAAGTTAGATTGATGTAAATAAGTGTTGCTTAACTTAATGCGCAACTTTTTTTTCTTCAAAATTTTTATGTCTATTGTATAGTTTTGTACGCATGTACACCGAAATCAGTTCAATTTCGCTAAAATTGTGTTCCGTTCCACTTGGAGCACTCCTGAAAGTTACCGTCCCACTAGTGGGACGCTATGCACTACAGGGTACAGGTTGTTACCATATGCTGCAATGCATTTAGTTTCTGATTAATTTATCGGAATTTGAACTTTACATATTTAATGATGGTTCAAAGACCAATAACTGTCAGTTTACGTAATGCTAGGCTTGTTGTTTGGGGTGAAATGCACCATTCAAAGCATTTATATAGCGCCCCTTCAAGAACCTACTCAGAAGCGCTCCAAAGCAACTTTTGTGCAGGGACACTGAATACTTTGAACACACTCTTTTCTGTTGAAGTAGCAAGACAGGCCGGTCCCGGGAGACCCTAGGCCGGTCCCGGGGGACCCTAAGCTGGTAGCTGAGGGACCCTAGGGCGGTCCCCTGGGACCCTAGACCGGACCCGGGGACCCTGGGCAGGTCCCCGGGGGACCCTAGCCCGGTCCGAGAGACTCTGGACAGGTCCCCGGAGGACCCTACGGCGGTCTCGGGGGACCCTGAGCAGGTCAACGGGGGACCCTAGGCAGGTTCACGGGGGACCCTAGTCAGGTTTCCGGGACCCTAGGCCGGTCCCGGGAACCCTAGGCCGGTCCCATGGGACCCTATGCCGGTCCCAGGGGACCCTAGGCCGGTCCCAGGGGACCCTAGGCCGGTCCCGATTGACCCTAGGCAGTTCCACCTCCAGGCGGGTCCCAAGGGACCCAAGCTCTCCAGGCGGGTCCCGAGGGACCCAGGCAGGTCCCCTCCAGGGCATTCAAGGGCAAGGCCCCCCACCACTGCCTACGGACGGGGTCATGACGTGCAATTCCGCCACAATACCTTCAGACCTTATGAGCCTCAGGCCTTTACACTACCTGGTCGCTCTGCTCGGCCGCCATAGGCCTTTTGGCTGTTTCTCGCATACACAGTTGCCTACTTCTGCTCAATCCAGTAGCTATGCGTATGTCGCCCCTCTAGCTGGAACCATCTTCCACAGGAATTGTGTCTTGAGCTCATCAGCCTTTCTCTTCCTCTGTTTCAGAAACGCCTGAAGACTATTCTATGTTTTGTTGGTGACAGTCCTGACTTTGGTCGGAGGGCCTCTGAATTTCTGAGTAGCGCTATATAAATGTTCAATTACAATTACAATTACAACTAGAATACTGAGACTACATAGACAAACTTCCCATTTATGAGATTTTATCATTGTAATCACTACTATGTGTGAACTCGACTAGAGTTAGCATGCTAGAACTACATGCGCCCATTCGTGCATAGCGTCCCACTAGTGGGACGGTGTAAATATTACCTCTGGTGTAACACATCCGCACCCGAATTAACAATATTTGCACATATATGGGTGACAAAATGCACTATGACTTATATTCCACATTAAAATCGAAATAAAACTCCATTATTTAAAAAAAACTGACTTTTCAGGAAGCACGAAAATAAAAAAATATAAAATATAAAAACTTCCAGTTCATCAACTTCTCTGTAAGTACCATCAACAAAAATTATAGAATTGCCAAGATGCCGATATTGGCCCATAAGTAGGCAATTCATACCTGATAAAATATTTATACTTTCTTGTGTTAATTATTTTATATTCAACTTTTATTTGGGCGTCCCACTAGTGAGACGCTATGCATTAATGGGTTCAATAGCAATTCACTTGATGAAAATAATTCTTTCTTAAATAGAAGTCGGATTGATGCGAATAATTTTTGGCCGCTCCGAATTTCGGCTCCCATGCAATTGCCCGGCTCCGAATTTTCCGCTCCGAATTGTCCGGCTACGACTTGCCCTAGAACCGCTGTATGCACACTTGCACAGGTATTGGAATTTAGGCTATATATATACTTACCTACATCTAATTTAGCATTAATTAAACTATTGAACAACACACAACCACTGATGTCAATATCAAATAAATAATTGTACAGCAAACTCGTAGTCCTGCACTATTTTAAGTTTTTTAACTCTAAATTTGCGGCATAAGGAACTAGAATTGTTTAACACAATTCCATAAAAAATACAATAGTTCTGTTTATGGTTCTTTATTATACACGGTGTTTTAACTCTTTCATAGGGCACATGCGAAGCGAAATAAAACTTAGACCTATATGCAATAAATGTATACAAGAGTTGATTTATAGGACCAAAGCGGATGACAAATATTTCGACCTTTCACAATGTCGTGGGCAATTAAGCGTCAATCTTCGTCCTCAGCTGAACATGGATGCCATGTTACCAACAGTATAGTAACTCTAGTTTACTAAGACAAAATAATAAAGATCGAAGAAACTTAATTTGCTAAGACATTTCAACAGTAGCAGCATCGTTACCATCAACACCGATCATGTGTGAAATTATAGTTGCAGTTACTAAGTGATTGCAGTTACGACGTAACGGTTAACAGCGTGAGGGTACGACTAAAAACAGTATAATAGATTTAGGGTGCCTAATTAGAAACAAGCATAATAGGACTACCTAAATTGAACTAAAAATGTTCCTAAACCCAAATTAAAAGAAGGATCCTTCAATATGTGAACCCTGCAGCAGAAATCCTCAGGTGAACTGTACTAAAGCTCTTTGAATACAAAATTAATCTGCGTGAATTCGTTATAGCGTATCGTCATAGATTGTGTAGCTTCACACTTCCGTTTCTCTATTTTGTTCACGAACTGTTGTTGGTCAACGTCAATAGGTCAAATATTTCAGGCAATTTCTGGTTCATACGTTGATTTCTTTAGAGACTCGAAGGTCGTAAAAATGCTTTGACAAACCTGACGCAGGATTGTTTCTCTCGATTGGACCAAAGGGTTCACTCATGTTTTTTAGACGAAGTGCATACAAATGTTTCCTGGCATGCCTAAAATAATCGCGACAGAATATTCTCTGGTATATCTGGAATTTGTTTGGCTTTTCTCAACTATGGATTCCAACACAATTTTGCATACTACGCTTTGGAAAATGTTTTTGAATTTGTTTGGAAAATGCGTTCCGGATAGGAAATGCCATAAAATCAAATACAAATAGTGTCATGTGGAACACTACTTGCATTTAGCACACGCAAGCCTAAAACCTGGAGCAACTGACTTAGTTTCAAAACTATTACCCTTACTCCATTGGAACAAAATGAGTATGCCTGACCAAGGAGCGGAGAGGTCGATGAGAAACTGAAGAGAGAGGGGAGCGAATGTGATTCCTGAGATATTTAGGAGCAATGCCCAATTTGGACTTATGATAGGACAAGAACGTTAAATTGAATTCGCGCTGTGATCATAAACGAGGAGATATGGGAGAATTTAGGAAGGCGAGCAATCAATCTGGCAGCAGCATTTAGAACGGACTGGATACTGGATTGCAAAAGTCAATTCTGGAACAGACCAATGCATGGACTATTAAAGTCAAGGTGGATGAGGAGTGAGGACACTGATCAAAAAAGTGTACTGGCACTGTAGGCTTAGCCCAGTAGTAGAAAACGAAGATAATTGTAATCGAGGATTTATATAGCGCCACTCAAAAACAGAGGCGCTCCCGATTTGACGAGGCTCCATCAAATGTGAAGGAAACCACTCTAATTCCTGTCGTACACATTTTAATCAAACACTCTATAATAATGTTTGCTTTTTCCTTTACGTCCAGGTCATCGGTTTAAAAATACCGAACTGGTAATTTTCAGTGTCCATCACAGATAATTTCATGAGCTTCCTGTTGCTGGCATTTTGAAGTGACCATTTTCAATGTCACATCTCTAAATCCAGGTTGTCTATATATACTGCAGTCTCAGAGTGTTCGGTGAGGAAGATATGTGATGATCTAACATATATACTAAGTAAGCCTTTGCTGAATAAAAATGCAAAGTGAAGGCACGTGCACAGACCGATGGTGGGTACTTGACTTTGTTCTTCCAGAAGTTTGCTTTTATTAATGCTTCCTCAACAAAATGATCCGAACAGATGTAGCAGAAGTTGGTTTGAAATTCTTTTGCCTATTTGATATTGTCAATTTGGAAATCTAATAAAAACACACGAAATGGTAAATTTTGCTCTTGCGATACGTGCATGAAAAACCTTGATTTAGAAGGCCCTAATGGTGATCAATGGTAATTGGGAATCTGGCCTAACCAATTGTTTATTACCTTCATGGTGATGACAGTTCCCAGTAAAATCACACGATTTCCATTGTCACATTGTGCATTAAATGCCAACACTTTATAGTAATCATAGACTCCAAACTTCTAAATTGCCACTTGAAAGCCAAGCGCAGGGCACCAGCTTACTCACTAGCACTGCGTCAAGTCAGAGAGGTCTTCAAAAGGGTAGACAAAAGGAGGTCCGAGTACGGTTTTCATAGATTCTAGATCGGGAGCAGAGGCAAAAGAGTTTCTAAGGTAGGTATCGTTTAGGTCGAGAAGAACTGGAAAGCGGGGATCAGATGAATCAGAGTAGGACTTCTTGAAACAGGTAGACTTTAGTTTTGAGTGGAAAGCCTGGTCGGCCGTATGTATAACAACTTCACAATCCTTGGTTGGGTAAGATTAAAATATCGGAGGCTGAAGGATATAATAAAAATGATAATAAATTAATAATATATAATTTATAGTGGGTAACTTTACTGGCGTCGGGTCATGGTAGGCGTTGTGAGGGTCGGTAAAGTTAAGGGTTTGAGTTAGAGTCGTCATTAGAAAACTTAATTGATACTGTTCGGCGTCCGCACAGCATACCCAAAGATACTGTTTAATCTTTCAGCCCCCGACACTATACGTTTGCATCTTGGGTGTCTTTATATTACATGTGAATATCACATTACGTTAGGGTGTCCAAATTTGAATGAAGTATTAAGAAATCGCCTAAATGTAAGTGAACACGTTTTCTATACCGATCAATTGGTCTTGATCCAAGGATTCTATATTAAAGGATTGGTTACTCGCGAAAATATCGTGTACTTCCGGTTTAAGGCGGGTCTTTGGAAGTAAAAATGCATGGAGGAACCGATATGTTGTGCAGCGATTATTTGCACGAATTTGAGGGGAACAACTCAGGATTAGTTTTTCTTTCAGTTTCTAAATAATAATAAATGTGAAGATATTTTAATGACTTTCAGGTAAATAATCTAAACTACGGAGATAGGCGTTTAGCATGGTAAACACGAGCTTCTACACCTTTGTCGCTAGGTGGCCAGGCTCCATAGGCCGCCATTTTCTCTTCAACGCGCTTACATAAGGAGATTCCAGTCCTGTGTATAATAGGTCCTTGATCTTGATCCTGCTAATTTTTCAATGAACTGGTAGGCCTAGGGTGAGATCTAGCGTATTATAGGCTATGTTTAGAAATATTAGTCTTTATTAACCTATGAAACATGCGTAATTCTCCAGTAACACACCTTGCTGTGCATCCATAAGCAGCTCATGATTTAGTCATTTTTACAAAATATTTACTTCAACTATTCGGCTCGGTTTAATAGATAAACAACACTAAACTTTCCCACCGATAGCACACGATGGTTCCGCGACAACTCGTCTACAGACTTTTCGTCTATGACACGTCGTCTACAGACACTTCATCTAAAGACATTTCGTCTACAAGTGTATCCGTATCCATTACGGCTAATCAACAGAGGCCGCTTTCTTATAGTTTCGCTAAAACGTGTTAAATAGTCTCAGGCATCCAGCGTCTAATTACTGAAAAGATTATTTCATCAATCCAACTTCTATTGTATGGAAACTTAGTTTCATCCATGCATCTAGCTTGGTATCCAGCTTCTATTTACTGGAAAAATTATTTCGATCAATCCAGCTTCTATTTCAACACAGGAATGTTTTCATCAATCCCACTTCCATTTAGGGAAACAGTTTTTTCATCAATCCAGATTCCATTTTAACTCTTTGAAGGTGAGGTGAAGCATTGTAACGTTTGAGTGAGGTGGGGTCTGACATACCCCAATACATATAATTGCTTGCAAGTTGCAATAGCAATTACATAACATAAATTGTGAGCTAAACTATAGTTAGGTAACCAATTATCGGCTAAACTGGTGATTTTCAGGAACAAAAAACAGTTTTCAATCATAATTGATATGGCCAGCGTGGTGGCGCTCAAAATCAAAGCGGCCCTTTGCAATGGCATCTTCGTGGCCCTCGAAACATGTAGGCCTAACATTTTGGGAACACGTGACTTAATACCCGTAATAATAGATCAATTTTGCATCGATGCAACACTATATGCAGTAATATCTTATAATCGCACAATTTTTTCGGCACTGTGCCGATACTTTTTTATTAATTAAAATCAATATGTATACGAAAGATTATAATTTCACTTTAATATGCAAGAAATAAAAAAATGGCGTCCAAAAGAACCTGAAAGTGTCCTAAAGTGTCCGTATTTCACATTCACTAAGGTAGACACACGATAGCCATGTCAGACGAATCTTTCTGCACCATATGACGTCTTTTAGCACAGAGAGGTGTTGCCTCATTCTAAATTTAGATTTAGCCTGCGGACTGGCTTGCGTGCACCTTCCAGTGTTATTATATCTATGGTATGATCGGTAGAAGATACCGTGTAAAGTGAAAGCACAATGAGCATAGTTTTTTTAGTTAATCGTAAAGAAATAAAATTCATCGAAATATTTAACCTGTGTGGATCAAGGTATAAGTTTCAAAGTTATAGATGCCTCTATATCATTTATTTTGTTATAGGCGTGTGTTCTACACTAGAAAGAAAACCAACTAAAATATTAATTTTTGGACTTCAGGTGAAATCTGTGCATCGATTAACTCAAACGGTAGGCCTATAAACATGACTTTAACTAGGTCATCAGACTGTCTTGCATTATAACAAGTTCTAAGCCAGTAACAGTAGATTGCATAGATTCATGCATAGTGTAGCCTCCCTTCACTTGTCCGTATTAATATCATTGTTGTTAGAACAATCATGTGCAAATTGTCTGGTAGAATGTGTGGCTTCGGTCAACTTGTAAAATTGAGTCGTCGGCAGGACATCTAAAAACTGATTCAACTGCACCTGTAAATGTCGTGTCTAATAATTGAGCCATAAACTATCTGACGTTAGCAAGTGTATTCACTGTGGTTTATATACTGCAATACTGTTTTCTCATACTTACTTTTACTGCGAACGGCCTCATTAACGTATGTCTATATTTTTATAAGCAGCATTGACTGTGTTTTCACCATACATAGTTATGATCGACGTATTTGCCATTGTTCTGTCACTGTAAAGCTCTGATTTTTCGAGACATTACTTTTATGACCCATAGTTACAGTGACTGTAGGCCTGGTGTTGAAGGATCTCGCCCGATCAATTCATTGAAAAGATCCAGGTCGAGCCTATAGGCTACGGTCGCTGTGCAAAACGTGCATATTAAATTTTAGCCTACCATTTACTCGGGTTTATATTCAGCCTGCAGCAGGCCTCTTTTAATGTATATAAACATATAAAGAGTGTGCAGCGGGCGTAGGCTGCAAAAGTGAGAGGCGTACAAAGGATGGCCGTGTGCAAACATTGCGAAGAGCCGAATACCTCAACCACATAATAGTAGCATTATGTGCCCCAACTATTATGCTAAAACCCAGTGTAAATTTCCATGCAAGACTGTAGCGTAGGCCTACACGATCGCAACATATAACTTAACATAATTCAGCAGTTCTTCTTGAAAATCGTTAGTAAATGCATTTCAGTTAACAACTGCAGGTCTATTTGAATTTCATACATTCATTTTCGCATTAATGTTTGCTGGCATTGTTAGGCCTACTAGATA
Organism: Aporrectodea caliginosa; assembly: GCA_020284085.1. Classification (NCBI taxonomy): domain Eukaryota; kingdom Metazoa; phylum Annelida; class Clitellata; order Crassiclitellata; family Lumbricidae; genus Aporrectodea; species Aporrectodea caliginosa. The sequence goes on along the minus strand of JACEVL010000294.1, from coordinate 33,900 downwards.
ATCATTTTGTAAGGCGTTAGCATAATGTATTTTTGCTTACACGAAGATGGAAGAAGTAATGGCGGTGGCAGATCAGTTATTTCTAACTAAATTAATCTAAAGAAAATCATACAGTAGCGTGACGCTCAGCATGAAACATCCATCTCTAGGTATTATGAGGCCTCAGTGGGCCTCCTCTGTTTTCAATCTTATCTTATGGACCGTGCTAAGGTTACTTTCCTTGGTGACTCTAGATTGAGGTTGAACTTGACGTCCACCAGGGGTCAGTGCTTGGCCCAGTTCTTTACATTCTGTTCACAACCGACATTCACAAAGCACTTGGACACTTGTCACTTTATATGCCGACGACGTCCAAGCCTTCGTTCAAGGCCCTCCATCTGACCAGCTCTCCCTTGTTGGACCTATTGATTCCCTGTCTCCTGATCTTCATCTCTGGATGTCTGCTTACCGACCCTGTCTAAACCCTTCTAAATCCAGCTAATTTGATTTGGTACAAAACAACAACTCTGCCAATTCGATCTCCCAATACTCTCCACAGAGTACCCTGTGTTCATAATTATTATTTTCTGCTCTAGTTTTCACTCTCGGCAGCACCTCTCGAACCAAACACGCTCTTGCTACTATCATCTGTGACGTTTGAGGCGACAGACAACCTCTTCCAAGACCATCTTTTCTGCCTTTACTGCCATAGTCTATGCTTTAATTTGCTGTCGCGTTGACTACTGTGATTGGCTACTAGCCTGTCTTTCCAATGCGCGACAATCGTCCCTCCAATCAGTCCTAAATTCTACTCATTGTTCATTGAACGCCGCCCGCGCTTCTCTCAAATTTCACCACAAATTTCACCTTATTATGATTGAGAAACTGCACTATCTTCCCGTTGCTTCTCGAATTCAGTACCAGATCGTATGGTCTTCCAGAACCCGGAGGCGTGTTCCGAAGTAGCTCTATGAGTTAATACGTACGCCAACCTCTGCGGTCTCTACGCCCCCTCCGTTCTGCAGATCGACTTGATCTCTTTGCCCGTCGGGTAAGGACTGCTTTGCCACAACATCGTGCTTTGTTATTGTGGGGTTTTCCTCTTCAAATGAACTCTTCTCTTCAACCCCTGCTAAATTGCTGGCAGGGGTCCCTTCCTTGCCCGCCCGCTGCCTGAAGACGTTTTTTATTTCCCGGGGCTCCCACGCTGAGAGCGTCTCTGAATTATTACGCTGTAAGATGCGCTTTAGAAATGTCCGAGTATAATAAAATACGATACAATATCCAAGAATAAACATAGAAACAAAAACCGCGAGCTATATTGTAATTCTTATATGCAAATGCATATAACAATACTGCTTCAGTTGAAAAGAAGTGTATATAGGCTATATATGTATGTATGCTTTGCATATATGCAACTATGCTTTCATGCATTATGAATGCATTTATACACTACATGTAGTCTTGTAACTTAACTAGTTGTATGTATTAGATGTACGCCGGTTCGTGTCGTAATGTAGCTAGTGGCCTCTTACTATTTTGTACTGTGAGAGGTGCTTTAAAAGTCCGTAGATACAATACCAAACAATACAATAATTACGTTACCACAAGCAACGATTATAAAACAGCAGAGAGTAACTTAATTGAGTACATAAGTAGTTTTCTATGGCACAAGTGAACAGCGAAGCGCACTGTGAGACCGATGGATGCTGATCTGATTTGGGTGGTGGATCTCCTTTTTGAGATCAAGTGTCTCCACTTTTAGTTGACTGGTCACCCTGATTAAATGGCGGAGCTCATAATAATTAGATGACGCGTCTTACTCTACAGGTGGCGGATCCATCAATCAACCAATCATTTTATTTTTGTAACCAACCGATCACTTTACTATAATATCGTTTCAAAACACACAGACAAGATGACCACAAGGAAAGGCCCAGAAGGGATCATTCATTGATCCCGTTAATAAGTAGAGACACCTACGTACACGTTAAACAAAAAGATGCAAAGACCGAGAAATGCTTACTATGTATGATAGTAGGCAGTTTCGATTACTTGATAGAATCGTAACTAAATTAGGTAAATTGAAATCTTAACTAAATTAGGAAAATCAAATGAATCATTGGGAAAGAACATATGCGTGGGAGGTAAAATTTTGCACAGACATTTGGATTCATCCAGATACATCATTATTATCACCAACCAAATATGTGCGTAGTTTTTTTAAACAAAACTAATGAAGGAGATTGAGGAATTTTATTCCAGATGGAAGATCCAGTATAGCTCGAATTGAGAACAAACGGGAGTTAGTACGAACAAAGATGCATCTATAATTACTTCAGTATCTTGTTGGATGGGAATGTATTTCGGAAGCAAGACTTAAAAAGCCTTTGTAAACAGAAGGAAGCAAGCTGTGGTCGAAACGGTACATTAATTCACCAGGTTGATAAAGCTTAATTTGTTCAAATTTTAGTATGTTATGTTTGTAGAATCGAGGGGCAGCATGTGATCTATATGCAGTAGGCCTACAAGCCACTATGCGAATCACCCTTTTTTGCAGTATTATCAGTCTATGCAGTATGCAGTCTAGTGGTGTAGGTAGATGCCTATATCGGATTACATTGTGCTAAGTATGGACTATGGATACACAAATGAATAATATAACTTTATGCGAACAGAGGGTGGTAAGAGGTATGCAGTACGTGCTATGATCCCAGTATTTTTGGCAATTTTTGAGGAGATACATTTTATGTGGTCCTTCCATGTTAGATGCTGGTCTACACAGACTCCCAGAAATTGTGTGGTCTGAACTCTGGAGAGAGGAGATCCATTAATGCTTAGTATAGAATACCGGGAGGGACAACGTTTCCTGTGAGACCTGAAGTGGTCACTAAGACCATTATTTTATGCGACCCTCGGCTTTAAGCAAAGCAGGGGCGCCATCCCCCTTTCGCCTATTGAGCATTACCTCTCCTGTCATCAGATTGCCCCTTCCCCCAACGACGACGGCCCAGACGATTGTCGACACAAGATAAAATCTCGATATTTTAAACAATAATTATTATTACTGTTAGATTCTTTAACTTTTAGTTCACTATCAAGCGACATTATGCATTATAAAATATGGAGACTTGTACACAGACAGAGGCATACCGCTTTAACGGCCAGACAGTACAAACATAAGTACCGTACTAACATTACATGAGGTGCTGCTTCGAGGCAGCAGAGTGTGTATAGTCAAACGATCAACATTTCATACAGTTTTAGTGATACAGTAGCGTAACCGTCTCGTTCACAGGCTAATACTGTCAGAGATGCAAACCAGTCATCAACCATGGCTGATCTCAGTCGATTTTTCACAATGCGGATGCGACTCGTTACTCGCTCTGCTGAGCAGCTAGTCACAGCAAGGGAGACCCCAGGATTTTGTACAAGCTGTTGAGCGTGAGATAGCCTGAAAGTTGTCATATCACACATAATGGCGTGACATAACTGCTTTCAATCCACTGTCCAGTCGACAGATGTGTCTTTTGCTCGTGATCATCGTCACTACCTGTGTCTGCATTACCTAGGTGAATCAGTTCCAGTTTTCCATCGTCTGGAGTCAAGTCATTTAAGAGGTACAATGTCCTGCATGGCGCGATATGCGTGTCGAAACTCCTGGAGCTCGATTTGCAATACCTGTGGGTTTCGGTCATAGAAGTTACACAGGTCAGATTTAGCTTTACTGTCTGTTTTTGCTTTATCCTCTGTTTTCAACATCCCTGGCGTAAATGACCAATTTCTTAAATATACCTAGCAAGTCATCATGGAAACGGTCCTGTATTTGAAAAGCAACTGTATCCAGTGGTGCATAGTATGCTCCAATACGATAGTGCTCTGTGCTACTGAGCACAACATTTACTGTCCTTTTCCCAGTCTTCTCGTCATGTTGCCTGGGTGATCGTCTTGCTCGATGAACCGGAATGTTTGGTCCAATTATTAGGTTTCACTAATTAGGGCTCCTTAATTACCAACTAGTTGAGTGGATAGCGATTGATGTTAGTCTTTGTACTCATCAATAAACAGTATCTATAAAAGTCTAACTTAACTAAGCTTAGCTACGCAGTATAATAAAATGTTATAAATGGTACAATGCATAATCCAACATTATTATACCTAACTGAGGGTGCAGAAAATAAGCAATTTATCTTTATCAGCAAAGATAATTATTATACAATAACAGTCTAAATTAACTAAACTTAACTAGGCAGTATAAATGTTATAAAAGGTGTAATGCAAAATCCAACATTAATATACCTAACTGAGGGTGCAGAAAATAAGCAATTTACATGTATCTTGCAACAAAGGTAGATAAGGAAAGTGGAAGAGCAAGTAAAGGAGAGAGTAACAAGGTAAGAAAGTAGGAACCATATTTTGTCTCTGCGTTCATTATAAGCCATAGGTGCAACTTTTTAAAATAAGTTAAAATTGGAAATAATTAGAAGATCTTGTGGTAGGTCACAGAGCCCACCACACTGATAAAACATGTACTGGAATTTGTGCGAGCAAATGTATTTCTACTTGAAGACCGGTTTCTAGAACTGTAGTAATGAATGCGGATACAAATATAAAGAAATTGGAATAAACGGTTGGTAAAGAATTTAAGACATAGCGACTCATAAATTCATTAATTTGTTCATGTTTAATTTGTGACTATTTTAAGATTCCAAATTACCCAAACAGTGGGTCAGTGTGTGAGTTGTAGGGGAAACCAGCTATTATGCGAATAACTTTTTTATGAAGAATTTTAATTCGAGTCAATCGATGATTGTAGTTCGAAACCCAGATCATGTTGCAATAGGCCAAGTAAGGAAAAATTGGTGAGTAGTATAAGGTTAGTCTTACATTAATTGGTAGCAGAAATGATATACAAGATATTAGGCCTATGTTTTGGCTAGTTGGATGCAAGCTTTTTCTACATAGACGTTCCAGGTGATGTTTTGGTCGACAAATATAGATAGAAACTTGACAGGGGACACTTGTGGAATTTCAGTATTATCAATTAAGATTTTCTCTATTTTATGCGGGATAGGTTTCCTATGGGATCTGATTAAGATATAGTTAGTTTTGGATATGTTCAGAGATAGTTTATTTGTTTTAAACCAGTCAGCTACTTTAAGGAGCTCGTTATTCAGTACCGAAAACAGTTCCTCATAAGAACTATGTGTGAAGAAAACATTGGAATCATCAGCAAATAATATAAAATGGATAAGTGATGATGTATTTGTTGATGTAAAGAAGGAACAGTAACGGACCTAGTATTGAACCATGAGGCACCTCATATTTAATTAGTTTAAATGTGGATAGTTTAAAGTTACATTTAACTTGCTGAAATCGCAAAGTAAGGTAAGCTTAATCCTTAAACTATAATAAAAAGATTCCTCTTATACCATATCTCTCAAGTGTGTTTAAGAGTATCTTATGGTCAACAGTATCGAAGGCTTTCGATAGTTCCAGAAATAAGCCTACAGAGAACTCGTTATCTATAGCTTGGGAAATTGAATTTTGCATATTAAGAATTTCATAGCAGTAGAGTGGTCCGGGGACAGTTTATTTCAGAGGGGTATGAAATGTGCTCTCTCCTCTGGAGACTTTGTTTCAGAATATAGTCTCCCGGGGGGGGGGCGAATTTATTCTGATACAGATCCGACAGGGGAGAATCTGTTTCGAAATAGAGTCTCCGGGTTGAGACTTTTAAGGGGGAGATTCTGTCACGGGACACCGGCAAAAGATGCTATAAATTTCATGCCAAACGCTACTTTATGGTGTCTTATGCTGAACACTCATTTTCTTTAGCAATAAGCCTTAATATTGTATACATTCCGTAGTCGTTTACCCACTTCACTATTTTTTTCAGTATTCCATAATCTAAATCGGGGCTTTCATACCTTGCTGCGTTTGTGTCAACGAGTTTGTGTGATAAACTTATAGTAGTACTAGTCTAAATGGCCCATTCGATAGTGCGTGAAGCGTTTTAACGTTCCTCCTTCAAAATGCCTTCCGATTTTACAGTGTAATTTTGTCGTATTTGAAGTCAAAGTTTAGCATAATATTGACAAGCCGCTTCTTACGATTAGCAATAACCAAAAAGCCTAATTTATTGCACGAGTTCAGTGTGATTCTCCTTACAGTTACAGATATAATTTAATTTATAGTTACAGTTATAGTTAATGTTTTTTTTTATAATTTTAGTTAGGCCTATAGGCCTAGTTATAGTTATAGTTAGTATCCTTCTTAGTCATAGTTATAGCTATAGTTAATGGATTTTTATTTTAGTTCATTTTAGTTACTACTTAGTTCCAATTATTACGGCTAGTTGTAAAACCCGCAAAATCACCAACGAAAAACACAGTCACTGGCACAGTTGAGTCTGATAATTTAACTGCACACTATATCTCACCATGTCGACTATCTTCGCCGAGTTCTCTTCTAGCCGACATGCCTCTTTCTATCACTCTCTGGGGTGCAGACTTCTTTGTATGTAGGTTGGTGATAATACTTAAGATGACTGAGTAGATCAGTCGTATTTTTACCGGCTACGAGCCTTCCACAAAACTTCCCCTTATTAACACCGACTGACCAACACCGTTAATGCTTCACGAACTTCAGAACTGACGAACTTTTGTTGAGACCGATTCCGGTCATTCGTAGCCTACTTGAAACGACTCCACAGAGCATTCCCACGCTTGTGGCAGCTCAAAATCTTCAGAGACATTTAACTACAAGATTACTATGACTACCAATTTTTCGATATTGCGCGAGTCAACTTTGGTCGCAATCTAAATGAAATAGAAATGTTTACATAACAGCTATTAATAAAATGCCGCACTACTACTGGGTTAACTCACACATAATAATCCTGAGCGAACATAGGCCATTATTTATAGCGCATTTTTACTTTCTCATTTATGTCGAATCGTCCATATTGCATTTCCTATTTTTTTGCATTAACGAAATTGAAGATAAAATTTTGTTATTGCTATTTTTGTTATACAGGGTGGGCCAAAAAAAAGTGCCCCCCTACGCATTTTTGCTGATATTTCGGCCAAAAGTAAGAATTTTTAAATCACGTTTTATAGGCTTAAAGGTAATTCATATCTACGTATAATGGCCAAATATCAAAGAAAATTTTCAAACAAAACAAAAGTTATATCACTTTTAGTGAGTCCACCCACTGTTTTTTGATGATTCAAAAACCTAACGCAGCAAAAAACAACAAAAACGATTTTACTAAGTCATTTGTCAAATAATTGTTATCAAACAAACTTGATATTGCCAGATACATATTATTATTATTTAGAACAGAAACGGGATACCAGCGTAGCTGTATGTCACTGTGACGTCACTTAGCAAGAAGACGATCAAGTTGCTAAATAAAGAATTTTTCAGATTAATAATTTTTTATTGAAACAATGAAAATTTCTAAAATATGAAGATGGGCAAGGTATCAATTACAGACAAAATGCGTATGCAGACACTTCATGAGCAGGGTCTTTTCTTTGAGCTAAAGCTCTAATCGCCACTAGCCCTGATAAACAGTGGAAGCTGAGTAGGCCTACCGTTAAAAAATATGCCCCCGCATTGATGAAAGGAGATCGGCTCTGGATCGTCGTAAAGGAAGTGGAAGGCCCAAATCTTCCGCACTCCAAAAAATGGTTAATTACGTAAGGGGAGCTATGCTGGAGAAATATCACAATCTGCGATCAAAGCCAAAAACGATAAGAGAATTGAAGGTCGCATTGAAGTTGATGTGGGAAGATTTACCTCTGGAACCCATCAACAAAGAAATCAAAACTTTACCAAAAGACTCAGAACATGTATGGGTACTGGTGGTGGACACATTGAACTCAAGTTGTGAAACAACGATCAAGTTTGTTTGATAACAATTATTTGACAAATGACTTAGTAAAATCGTTTTTGTTGCTTTTTGCTGCGTTAGGTTTTGAATCATCAAAAACAGTGGGTGGACTCACTAAAAGTGATATAACTTTTGTTCTGTTTGAAAATTTTCTTTGATATTTGGCCATTATACGTAGATATGAATTACCTTTAAGCCTATAAAACGTGATTTAAAAATTCTTACTTTTGGCCGAAATATCAGCAAAAATGGGTAGGGGGGCACTTTTTTTTGGCCCACCCTGTAGTTATAGTTGTTGTTACTGATATTTTTAATTATAGTTATAGATATCGTTAGCGAAATCATTTATTTTTTTCTTTAAGGTACATTTTCGTTACCGTTATCGTTAACGAGAATCACACTGCCCGAGGCCTTGACTCGTGTGTCCCCCCCCCCATATGAGTATAAATAGAGCTGTGTGCCAAACACAGACCAGATGAAGAGTAGATGTTGATTCGTTTTCGATTCGTCGTTAATCAGAAGTTACTGTTGGACTGTGTTGATGTCTTCTCTTCATCGCACATCTTCAGTCGATCATCGATGGTGTCGCGAAGCCCTCTGCCAGACCACGGAAGTCGGATTCAGTGGACATCGAAAGAAAGGAGGATCCAGAACTCGCCATCCAAGGTGCCAGAAGAAATAGAGATAGAAGAATCCAAACAAGCAGATCCCTCGACAATTTCAACCTTGAAACGACAATTGACTATTTGTTTATAATTCTTTCGCTTCGTTTTGGTGCTCAACACATTTTGGAAAGCGATGAGGGATCGGAATTTATCGCTTTAGTTTTCACTGAGCTAAAGCTATTTTCAGTAGACCGAGTTACTCATGGTACACACAAAGCCAAGTCATCCGCTAAGTCAAGGATCAGTCGAACGTCCTACTGCGACGTAAAAGAATTATAAGGAAATAGACAATCGCGCTTTCACGGCTAACGTTGTCGAACCGGATTGTTAATTAATTAATTGATCAATTTGTGATGCCATTGTTCGTAGTCCCTGCACTCCTATTCCACGGACTCCGGCATTCAGTTTGTGCAACTGCACATACACGTCCTGGCCTTTCTTCCGATCCAGAACACGACAAGTTCCGCTTATCGTCTAACACTGCTATAACGTGCATCTGATGTTTTTAAGGTGCGCTATATCAAGTTTCATTGATTGATTGATTAATTGATTGATTGAATCACCCTAACTTTACTGTATGTATGACAACCTGTCGTCGAGACTGTTGCCTAGTTTTTTCTGAATGTGCAGGTACACTAGTGCGAATTACCCTCTTACATAGCCCAACCCCTTAGCCCAGCCCAGCACACCTTCTACAGTATAAATAGGCCTACGTCTTATCACAACCCCACTTTACTGTTTGCATTTTACAAACTTCAAATTATTTCTTACAAGTTTGATTTTTTTTACGCTAAAAGAAGCATGAGAGTGTTTACAGATACGATTATTACTATACTGGTGCAGAGGCTTCGAGCAGAACATAAGAACACAAGTAACAGCAAGTAAACCAGAAGTGATGGCAAGATCAGACCAAACGTCTACAAATGTGATTCAGCAGCATAGAGAATTTCTAGAGGAACGCATGGATCCGGATTTCGGACTATTGGACAAACTGTTTGCCAATGGAACGATTTCACCAAGAGAAGCTTCTTGTGTTAAGGATAAAAGTCCTTTTCAAGAAAGAAACTCTCAACTATTGGATTACATTGTGCAAAATCACCAACTGGATCGCTTATTTGAGGCTCTCAGAAATTCAGGACAGACACATATCGTTAATTATTTGAATGCGAACGGAGGTAAGAATTGAAGTAAAAAGTATTGTTGCACATCTTAAAGAATAAGCCTACATTTCTTACAACATGCTTACTGCTCGCAAAAAATGGTTAAACTTTAGTCTTAGTTGATTGTACTAACAGGAAATGCAGAGTCTGTGTGCCTTTCTCTAGAACAAACGCTACAAATCGAGCGAGACTACATATATAATATTCTAAGATGGATCTATTCAAAATTTTGGAAGGTCAATGACAAGCTCATTTTTTCTTTCAATTTAGAAAGCCTGTATGGCTTATTATATAAAAAATTAATATGTTGCGAAGCGAATTCATGAATATCTCAGAAAAGGTCTGAAATACATTTTCTGCACGTTTACGGTCGCTCTTTAACTTTCTTCTGGGTTCAGGTTGAGTGAAAGTTTTATAATAGTATGGATATATGCAATTGTGTACGGGTTCCTTGATGAATAATGATGAGACTCATACTGTGGTTGGCCAGAATTCAATGTCTTATAAACCGTTAGTCCCAATTTGAAAGAAATCTGTTGTTGAAAGGAAGCCAATGCAAACATTTAAAGTGAACACCAGTTATATTTTGCACATTTAGACGTACTACACGGTGGTTCAATAAAAAGTAAGCTAAACTTTATAAACAAATATTAAAACTTGAACTTGAACTATATTTTATTAATAATATTTTCAACATAAGTGTTAGTGCTTAGTCAGGCTGCACTAAATTTATAATGCAGTATAGTTTTGGATAATTAAAGAAGTTATCCAGTCTGCAGAAATCTTTTTGTTGAAGTGCTGGTAAATAAGCTTATTATTCTTTTATTTACTTAAAAACAGTTGGCATACTGATCATGATTTAGAAAGATGGTGCTTGGTGTTCATGGGTGCTAATTTTAATTCATAATGCAGCTAATAACCCATCAGATGCGCAATTTTTGCAACTTCTACAAAAGTGTTAAAACCTAGCGACCTCTAAACATGCTCAGATCTCTTCAATTTTTTCAACACAGAGTCTTCTAGTTAAAGTGTAACAGGGGCAGCCTTGTGGAGCAGCATATTTTGAAAAAAATATTTTTTCCTATGCAAGTTTGGACCACACTAGCGCACACACTGCACAGCAGCAGTAATTAAATCTGAGAATGGCATCTCTGGCGTGCGAACCCTGGCTAGCCACGGCTTCGTATTAGCAGTAGTTTCTCTGTTTTGTTTAGCTCTTTGCGAGTTTGTGATCTACTGATAATGCTAAGAGGTCTTCTGACTTTGTATTTGCTATATTGCTGTTACATCGAGGAGTTATCCGTGGATTATTCTTGGATTACTGAAGAGTAAACAAGGACGTCTTTACGCTGATCTGATCTCGATCGCTTAGCACGTTTGCTTCGTCACTTCACCGTCCAGTTAGGAAGGAGTCGTTCTACTTTGACCTTTGGCGCTCATCTCGGGTCGTGCCTTGGTTCACCCACCAGCCTCCTCCGGCCAACTGCCTCATTCTTCGTCATCTTTACAGCCTTCTCCATCTCCACCTCCGCCGCCTCACTCCATCTTCACTCTCCATCTTGCTACGCTCAGCATCTGCTCGCTGAGGAAGAAGTGTATAACGTTTGCAGATCAAATCTCGGCTAACAATCTGGATGACCTCGTCACAGAATGTTGGCACGTCTCCTCAGCGGACGTATGTGTCCGCTGCGCTGCCGCTGCTGGCTTCTCATCCCTAGACCCCCAAGATCTAAGGCTCAGGGAGTGGCCATGCAGGAAGGAGGCGTGATTGTCTACCACACGGACGGCCTGGGCGTGAAGAATATCAAGTTGGCCAAACCCTAACAGCTACTACCAGTAGACAGATTCACATGGTTCGAAATTAATCAGGATTTTCTTAACGAAATACTCGGAACGCCGGTAGATGCCCCGAAGGATTCTTACTCGAGGTCGAAAGAGATTGTAAATCGTATTTTTTGTCTCTTTCGTCAACTTTGTACATTTCAAACAGCAACTGCAATTCCAATTCATCGAATTTTAATAACTCCTCTATAAATTTGGCACATGGCTTTTTACTCTCTGGGTTTTAGTTATTTACGAACCGATAGAGTTATTGACAAACCGAAGAAGTATTTGACGAACCAACGGAGTAAATGACGAACCGATGGAGTTATTTGACTTCCTGAAAGAGTTATTGACGAATTTGTAGAGTTATTGTCGAATGGACATAGTTAATGACAAACCGATAGATTTTTAATTGTCGAACGGAAAGAGTTATTGACGAAACGGTAAAGTTATTGACAAACTTGTTAGAGTTATTGACAAACCGACATAGTTATTCTCGAAATGACAGCGTAATTGACGAAAAGGTAAAGCTATTGACGAACCGATGACATAGGTGCCGACTTTTGGTTTTGTCTCTGGGTGCCACTGCCTTGGTCCTACCCAGAGGTGCAAAAAACCAAACTTTAAAAAAAATGAAAACTTGTTTTTTTTTGTTTTTATGTTTTTTTTTGTTTTTGAGATTTTCCTATTTCGGATCATAAAACTAATTAAAATGGCATAATACCGTTCAAATTAATCAGATGTATATAAATGAAATTAACTAGAACAGTAGAACCGTAGAATCTCATAAAACAAAGTTAACAAAGACCATACAATTGCCAAGAGAATTGAAGAGACACCATTTTTGGCATTTATAATTTCAAAATTTGTAAAACAAAAAACCAACATTTGAGGTTTTTTGGGTTTTGGAGGTGTTTTTTAAACCAAAAATTCAAAAACCAAAAAAACCAAGCCTTTAACAGCCCTGGTCCTACCCTAGTACCCGTGAACATTTTTTATATTCTACTTTGCCAAAGGTGACTTTTAGTGCATTTTGGGACAAGAAATTAAGGGTTACATGGTTACAAAAAGTATTTGAAACTCGCTGTAGTGATATCATGCAATGTTGGGTATTTGTGTTGTACTGCTTCACAAGTTGTATGATTACTGTAACATAATGTAAAAATTTGAATTTAAGACTTGAATTCTTCTGGGTGCCAGGAACCCACTGCACTTTCTCTGTGGATGCATTGGCACCCAAGGTTCCCAAGAAGTCGGCGCCTATGACCGATGAATATATTGACAAAAAATATGAAGTTATTGACGAATTGGTAGAGTTATTGACCAACTGATATAGTTGTTGACAAACCGAACGAGTTATCGAAACACGTTATTGGCTGACTATTATAATAACGTTAAGGACGTTGCAATTACTCTGACCAAAAAATTAAACGTCGTATATATCGCGATGTGTATCTTACATCTTTTCAGTTGAGCTATCAAGCCTCGAAGCTGCAATTGTTGGATGGTTTTCATGACCCAGAAAAGTGATCGCACCACGATCAGAAAAGTCGGTTAATCGTTTGTTTTTCCTGAATAATTCAGGAAAAACAAACGATTAACCGTTAATTATGTAACCCTTTTTCAATATCCAGCCAGACAGACTGAAGCTTAGACCAAGATAGTGACAGCCTCGAAGGTCGTCTATATGAAAAACGTTCGCGTGATTTATGAGTTGGACTATAGTAAAGTGGTATCCTGTTTTGGCCTCTGCCTTGGGCAATTTTCAGTGCGAAATAACATCCGTGATGTTTCTATGACAAAACGCGATTATGCTAATTTTAGCCAAGTTTAATGCTATGCCAATGTAGTGGGGATGTGGGACCTTCCAATAAACCCCTAAACTGTAGAGTGCCATTTAGAATATTGTTGGAAGTCAATTGTTAGAATACAGGCTGGTAGCTGTGTTGGGCCTATTGTGCCAGAAAGCTGCATTGGGCATCGTGGCGTCCTCATGTATATAAATACTGGGGGGTTGCCAGCTTCGTGGCGCCTTCAGGTATAAAAAAATACCAGGTGTGCTAGTTTCGGGTGTGTCAGCTTCGCTAGGTGTGCTAGCTTCGCCAGGTGTGCCAGCTTCGGATGTGCCAGTTTCGGGTGTGAGAGGTATAAAATCCCAGGTGTGCTATCTCCCCAAAAAGCCTACTACTGTACTGTTCGCCTTCCTTGATTCTATCACATTTATGGCTGAACAACTTCATTGGCTACCTCTCTCGGCACGCATCCAATTTCAAATTCTCATTCTCGTGCTCAAATCTCAACTGGTTCTTTCCCCAAAATATCACCAAATTCTCATTCCCCTCTCTGCCACGTCACTGCGTCCTCTCATATCCTCTGACCGGCTTGACCTCTTCGTTCCCCGTGTTTGGACCATAATGGCCCAATCCAGGTCCTTCGCCTGCATAGGTCCACCTTCTCTACGATGTACTATTCTTTCTGGTGGCATCCCTTTCTCTTTCTCTCACCTTGAAACCTTCCTTTTCACTTGGAGTACCTCGTACTGGGAACGCTTCTGAAAGACCTATGCTGTGAGAAGCACTTTATAAAATAATGATCAATTACAACATAACAATACTGCTACAGCTCAGTCCAGAAGCTTTGCCTATGTTGAACCCACCAGATGGAATCGCCTTTATCGAGAACTGCGGTTCGAGGCTTCTCAGTTTGTCCCTTCCCCAGTTTCGAAAAAAACGCCTAAATTATTGTATTTCACTGGTTCGGGTCGAGAGCTCTACTTATGAGTCTTTTTTTGTAAAGTGGCGCATTATAAATATCAGATTACAAATACAAGATACCTACTGTCACACATGCACACATACTTACATGTATATATACCTACTGTAAATACATACCTAAAGGCATATCATACTATTGTATTGTATATACTTAAATACATACAAATATGCGTACGTATATAAATACATACATACATAGTGTTCTCTGGCTTTTCTTACGGTGTAAATTTTGAAGTGCGTAAAGTACCTGTTTGTGCAAACTACTATGATGCTCAGAAATCTTGTGCACTGTTTTCAGAAGATAACGGTGAATATGGCGACGACTGGCCTTTACGAGATAGCGAAATTTCAATACTTACTACTAATCAGGAAAGTTTGGTTGATCTTCTGGAGTTGATCGATCTACTTAGTCTTCTGTATTCTTCGAATGTCATTAACAAAAGGCAAAGAGATTCAATTTCCTCAAAGCAAACTTCGCACGAGAAGAACGAGGCACTGCTGGACATTTTGCGAAGACGAAGCATACGTGATTACAATATCACAATAGAGAACCTTCATTACACAAAACAAAGTCACATTGCCAAACTATTCGAACGCGGTGGAGGTAGGAATTGTACCTTGAACTCAAACATCGTAATGCGTGTAGATTTTAGTAAAATGGTGTCTTCATTGCAACCCTAAATTAGTGTTATTATTATTATTATTATTATTATTATTATTATTATTATTATTATTATTATTATTATTATTATTATTATTATTATTATTATTATTATTATTATTAATATTGTTATTCGGTCTCTTGCCGTCCGATCTGAGTATGCCCTGTGGCTCCTTTACCGCTGGAAATCCTGCTTTATTTAGAGCACGGCATATGAAGTCATTGAGGGCACCGTGGCGGGCCATTCGACCAAAACCAAGTGAGCAAGACAAGCCATGCTCTCCTCTGGCGGTGACCATTGCGCCACAAGCGCAGGTGTGTGGTTCACAAATGTTGGCGCCCAAGCGTAGACCCACCGCCACTCTAAGTGCCTCATCACTCAGTTTCAGGCCACAGGAAGTGATCGACAGAGAGTAGAGCCAATCGCCTGCGTGTTCAGCCATGACGGCTCTCCAACGGGCCTGGTCGTATTTCTCTGTAAGCGGATGGAATAGCTCAGAGAATGTCCGTTGAAACATCGGTTTGTCCCACTTGGATTGTATGTGGGTATGGAAGTCTTCTGTGATGTTGATCCCCAGATCTGCCTGCCACTGCGCTGCTACACCTTCCACGTGTGGATCCGGATGGTTGCCGAGTTCTCTGAGGATGTTTGACTGGAGGACGAGGGTGCCCGCGGCCGATGCCAAAAAGGCGGGAAGTGCCAGCGATGACACCCTACGTATTCCCAGTCCTCCCATTCCGATGGGGAGTGTGGACTGAAGCCATTGAGATTCAGATAGGTTGATATTTAAGATGTCTTCCAGGCCTTTTCGAAGCCTACAATCATACTCAGCCAAGACGGGGTGGTTCACACACGGCGCGCATCGAAGACTGTATAGAAGCTTTGGGGCGCCCAGAGAGCTTCTAAGGGTGAGTATTGAGTAAAGCATCTTGGCGTGCTATTAGATTCAATCTGTCCATAGCTCTACGCAGCTCCTCCACTCTTGTGTCCAGTGCCTTTTCGGAGGGCTGATCCGGTGGACAGCGGTGCTCCTAGGAGGCACATCTGGTCGAGGCTCGTTCGTGTGAAATCCTTGAATGAATTGTGCGTAATTTGTTGAAGATCACTGGCTGTCACTTCGGATTTTTGCTCAATTTAAGACGAGGCCCAGGTCTGCACATTCTGCCTCTAAAAATGTCAAGTCTGCCACTACCGTTGAAGTCGGTCCACCTAAGGCCATTTCATCCAGGTATCCGAAAGCAATGGGTGAGGTTAGATTGAGGAGGGCAGGCTGTAGTGGGAGACAAAACAGCAAAGGACCCAGCGGGTCCCCCTGCTGTGGGCCAACCATAGACTGTATAGTGTATTTGCCAAATTTGAGTTGAGACGCTTCTGCGTAAGCAAGATGGCAGTAAGGCGCTAGCTCCGGCAGTAGAGTATTGATAGAGGCTAGCATACGATCACGGTGCAGACTGTTAAAAGCATTTGAGATGTCAAGCTTTACGAAGACTGATTCCGTGTCCATGGTTGTCAGAAAGCGACGTGAAGCGTTTTTATTATTAGTGTTATTATTACTATTATTATTATTATTATTATTATTATTATTATTATTTTTTACCCGAGGTATCAAGGATCCCTCAGGTGGCCTAAAAAGTCCGGAGACTGCTGGAGAAGATTATTCTGGAATGGTGTTGTCAGTCGTTTGGTCCAAAAAGGTTCCCCGGAACGCGACGGCATTGAAGCGTTGGACGTTTATAGAGAGTCGTTATTATTATTATTATTATTATTATTATTATTATTATTATTATTATTATTATTATTATTATTATTATTATTATTATTATTATTATTATTATTATTATTATTATTATTATTATTATTATTATTATTATTACAAACATTTTATAGACCGAAAAGTCTAAACAAATGCGAGTCTGAAGCGCGGTTAGTCAGTTGCCAGGTGAGGAGCAGTTAGAGAGCTAGATATTTGAAAGCCGGTTTTAAACTGTGAGGCGCTTTTTGACAGAAGAAAAGTAGGCCTAGTCGATTCAAATCCTCCATGAAGCAACATGGAATGCACGATATTGCATACAATGCTACATCTAGGCTCAACCAAAAAACTCATATCCGAAGATCGCGGACTGCGAGGCGGATGTAAGGAGATGATAGTTGTTGAAGGTAGATAGCAGTGCTCTTTTAAAAATTTTATGGGTAAGATAGGCAAGTTTAAAACTTATTCTGAAATCAACAGAAAACCAATGCAGCGGACAATAATCTTGAATAAGAAGATGCACACAGAACTACGCTACCCAGAGAATTTTTGATGTGTTGAAGTCTGCTGACTTCGAAACCAGATATACCCTAAACCTAAAGTTTCCATTATAGGTCAGTGTTTGATAGGAGAACAACAGTTCCAAAACTAGGTCAACGTCATTATGAACTATGAACTAGCTCAACGTCATTTCTTGAACCTGACAGGTTCTTCTGCCTCATGATGGACTAAGCAATTTATACTCAATGTCCAGTTTGCAACTCAGCAAACAAAGATGCAAAATAGACTTCGCCGCTGGTGTTTTCAACCTCTGTTTCTTGACAACTCAACTAGGCCTAAGTATTCCTTACAATCTTTCTAAAAGTAAAGCTGCATGACAGCGTGTCATACTTTATTAAACCCATATCGCAATCTTACAAAATTCGATCAATTTGACATATTTCTCTCTGGAGTTATTTCCATGTCCATTTTTCCTGCTCGACAGGTCTGTCTCGACTGCTGCCTTGAAATAACGATATAGATGGGTACAGCAGTTATATTTCAAAATTTATTACCTCCAATAATTTCTTATTTAAATTTATAAACTCCGAAAGGTCAATTCTAATATAAACCGAAGACTTTCACAGCGCCGTTGTACTAATGCATCACTTTCTTGTCGATAGTCGCTTCGAAGCTGAATCGAATAATAAATTTAAAAGAAAAACAGAGGACAGAGCAATGCAGTTAAGATCCGTGAGTCTCATGAGACTAGAAGATGGACTACGGAGAAATTCTACTCGAGACAGATGAGTCCTCACACTTAACCTCAACGATATCATAGAATAGGCAAAATTATTCGAAACGACCGACGAATCCTTGCGGGCCAGAGAAATAGAAGGACCGGGAAACCCGTTCTTTTTTCCACCAGGGCACAAAAACAACCATACGAAGAGCGGATACAGTATTTGTGATTCCAGGGCCGTGTTCATTAAGACACCCGGGGTTTCTAACCCGTAATATCAAAGCAAAGTATATTACCAAAGTACGGGTATCTGAACACAATGTTTTAAATGTACCTGTACATGATAAGCTATGTTTTTATAATGGAAATATAGGCATATGCAGACTGTGGGTGTCAGTTTGTGACTAAGGCCGTATATAATTCAGATTGTATACTAAGTAGTAACTATAAAGCTTCAGGGTAAAGCACTAAATTAGTTAAAAGTATACCAAATTAAGAATTTGCTAAAAAAATTGATTTAATTTCTTCGGATTTTGAGGTCCTCCAGAACGTTGTGGAACTTGTGGGACACTAAGACATGGTTTATTAGTAGCTTATGCCTTAATCGAGCACTGTGTGAATCTGAGGAATAAGTAAGCACCGCAGCTCAACATTTCGACTTCTGTGTAAATTCCTTTATGTGAACAGACTTGGAAGGAAGGTGCAAGAAGTGGAAAGGACAGCGACAGCTCATTCACAGCCACTGAGCTAGATTTTACGGAAAGTTTGCCATATCAGCGCTCGCCTGAATATTGTATTGTGTTTGTCATAATTGTTGTATAGCGTCTAATATGAACATGGACGCTTCCAGCTTGAGAACCCAGAGGAAATTCATTCTCGCGCAGTCATTGGCATAATCTGTTTATGATTATTTGTAGTTGTTGTAAGAGTTCATGCTAATCTGGATGGGGAGAACGTCGACGAGGACGAAAACGAAATTGCGACAATGATGGCAGACATTCTCATACACAAGTTTGTTGATCAAAGAATGAGAATACTTGAACTTGTTCATCACAAAGTTATTGCTGCTAAGACAGGTAAAAGCATCGTTCTTTACATCTACTGTAAGACCATCGAAAAACTACAAGAACTACAAGAGTCGTTGATCTCAGGACGACTCAAGGATTCCGCTGAACTATGCTTCAATGGCTTATTGAAACGACCACAGAAAATTGCAGCACTAACTATATCCGATGAAGAGTTCCAGAAGATGCAAAAGTATTTCAAAGGTCAGAACTTGTTCCAATTCAGTTAATACACACGCATTTACTATCTATTGTAAGTTTCTATGCATTAATAAACTGAGTAATCTATTAATTCAATCCCTCTTTGAAAACAAAAATAAGAAAAAGGACTCAGTGAACGACACCTGATGAATGGCAAAATCACTTATTACTTGAAATGATGTCAATCACCTAGTACTTAGTACTCACTTAGCATTTCAGAGACACCCTAAAGGGGCTACAAAATTGTCATAATACAAACATCCAGTTGTTAATGTTATCAGTTCTTATGATCAAGAGGCTGAGAGTCACAGGCAAAGACGTTACTAACGAATCAGTAGATTGCCTTTATTGACTTGTTTCGAAAATCTGTTTCTCCCTAAAATGTCATTGAAAGTGAAAATCCGGAGATGCATGCTAGACTTGAATTTCCTCCACTATTCCAACAATCATCATTGTGTAATCCAAGCCTGATTAGGGACTTACTGCAATTCCCTTTTACTCTCTCATGAAATCACCTAAATTAAATAAAACTCACTAGCTAGAGATGTCACCAGAACACCTAAACATTACCATATCACTCCCATTCTCAAATCACTCCATTGCCGGAAAATCTTTGAGCGAATTCCCTTCGAAGTCCAATCACTAACCTACAACTCCTTACAATACTCCAACCCATGTATGTCGTGGCTAACGAACCTTAATTCCATTTCACAAAGAATACTAGGCCGCTATGCGCGCTTCCGTATACATTACAACCTACATTACAACTTCCTTAGATTTCTTTTCATGCTGTGGCTCATCATTGTCGTCATAGAAATCTGAGTAATGTATTGAAAACTTGTATATTCACACGTGAACCTACTCCGTGATTTTATCTTTTCAATAGTTTGTCATTGTATATGTGTGTGTATGTGTGCGTCGTGTGTGTGTGTATGTGTGTGTGTGAATGCGTGTCTGATTTGTCTGTCTATACAAGTCTTCTTGTCTCTCTTCCTCGATCTGTATGTTTTGTATACTTCTGTTACGCCTTCTGAGGTCTTTCAATAGATTCAAATGCGCCGAAGACCTCTGGCAAGTTGTCTGGCTCTGTCTGTCTGTCTGTCTATCCCTTTTGTCAGTCAGTCGTCTGTCTGTCTGACTGTCTGGTCTGACTGTCTGTCTGTATGTCTGTCTGTCTGACTGTCTGTATGTCTGTCTGTCTGTCTGTCTGTATGTTCGTCTGTTCGTTCGTCTGTCTGTATGTGTGTCTGTTCGTCAGTATATCTGTTCGTCTGTCTGCATGTTTGTCTGTCTGTCTGTCTGCTCGTCTGTCAGCCTGTCTGGCTGTTGGTCTGTCTGTCGGTCTGTCTGTTCGAAGACCATCTGCCTGTCTCGTTATCTGTATGTTTGTCTGTCTGTCTCTCAGTTATCTATATATATACGTCTATCTGTTTGTCTGCCAGTCTGTATCTGTCAGTCTAATCTGTCTGTCAGTCTGTCAGTCTGTCTGCCAGTCTGTCTCTCTGTCTGTCTGTCTGTACGTCTGTCCAATCCCATTGCTTTTCTCTCGAAATAACGAACATTATCCGTCGATGGAAGATGATGATCAATTCAGCTGAAATTTAATGGATCCGTCTATTGTCAGACCAAGGCGTGTCTTCCACTGTCTGTTGGACTATGCGTCTCCATCCTTCTATATGTGCGTCTCCATGTGTATACGTGTGCGTATGTTTTCTGTCGGTTACGAGACTGAAATTCGTTTATATGTGTACTGGGTAACTTGTGTTGCGTGGATCCGCTTTTAGCTGAGAGGAGTCTGTCGGGAATTCCTGGCAGATCTTTCATCGGACGGACGGACATCCTCTGCTTCGAGGAGGATATCGATCGGCGAAGGAGGCAGGGACGGAGGCGACGGCGGGGCAGCGCACGAGACAGAGGGTACGACGGTGAGGGGAAGGAACAGGGCGAGGACGAGGAGGAGGAGAGGAGGAGAAGGAAGAGGAGGAGGGAAGGGAGGAGGAAGAGGAGAAGACGGTGGGGCAGCGCACGAGACAGAGGGTACGACGATGAGGGGAAGGAAGAGGGCGAGGACGAGGAGGAGGAAGAGGAAGAGGAGGAGGGGAGGAAGGAGGGAGGAGGAGGAAGAGGAGGAGGAGACGGAGGGGCAGCGCACGATACCATAGAGTACGACGATGAGGGGAGGGAAGAGGGTAAGGAGGAGGAGGAAGAGAGAGGGAGGAGGGAGGAGGAAGAGGAGGAGGACAGGAGGAGGAATAGGAAGAGGAGGAGGAGACGGACAGCCAGCGCAGGAGACAGAGGGTATGACGATGAGGGGACGGAAGAGGGCGAGGACGAGGAGAAGGAGGTGGAGGAGGAGATGGAGGAGGATGAGGAGGAGGAGGAAGAGGAGGAGGAGGGAGGAGGAGAAGGAGGCGACGGCGGGGCAGCGCACGAGACAGAGGGTATGACGATGAGGGGAAGGAAGAGGACGAGGAGGAGGAGGAGAAGGAAAGAGAGGAGGAGGAAGAGGAGGAGGAGGAAGAGGAGGAGGAGGGAGGAGGAGAAGGAGGAGGAGACGGCAGGCAAGCACGAGACAGAGGGTATGACGATGAGGGGACGGAACAGGGCGAGACGAGGAGAAGGAGTGTGGAGGAGGAGATGGAGGTGGAGGAGGAGATGGAGGAGGGAGGAGGAGGAGAAGGAAGAGGAGGAGGGAGGGGGAGGAGGGAGAAGGAGGTGGGCGAGGTCAGCACGAGACAGAGGGTATGACGATGAGGGGAAGGAAGAGGACGAGGAGGAGGAGGAGGAGAAGAGAGAGAGGGAGGAAGAGGAGGAGGAGGAAGAGGAGGAGGAGGAGGAGGAGAAGGAGGAGGAGACGGCGGGGCAGCGCACGAGACAGAGGGTATGACGATGAGGGGACGGAACAGGGCGAGGACGAGGAGAAGGAGGTGGAGGAGGAGATGGAGGAGGGGAGGAGGAGGAGGAGAAGGAAGAGGAGGAGGGAGGGAGGAGGAGAAGGAGGCGACGGCGGGGCAGCGCACGAGACAGAGGGTATGACGATGAGGGGAGGGAAGAGGGACGAGGACGAGGAGGAGGAGAAGGAGAGAGAGAAGAGCAAGAGGGAAGAAGGCGAGGACGAGGACGAGGAGGAGGAGATGGAGGAGATGGAGGAAAAGAGGAAGAGGAGGAGGAGATGGAGGAGATGGAGGAAAAGAAGAAGAGGAGGAGGAGATGGAGATGGAGGAAGAGGAGGAGGCGGAAGAGGAGAAAAGAGGAGGAGGAGGGAGGAGATGGAGGAAAATAGGAAGAGGAGGAGGAGGAGGAGATGGAGGAAAGAGGAAGAGAAGGAGTGGAGGAGGAAGGGGAAGACGAGTGGAGAGGAAGCGAAGGGAGGAAGTGGAGATTCCTGATTTGCGTTCTGTCCAGAGCTGTGTGTGCTGAGGAGATTCTCAGAGAGCGACCGTTATCATCTGCGGCGGCGTCGGTCGTTCCTTTGTGAGAGATATCTGATAGAATGGAGCCACGACTGGAGAGTCTAATTAGACGAACAGAGCAGAAGAGAGACTGTCTAGCGCAGCCATCGATAGGTTATCTATCTATCTGTATACGTCTATATGTCTGTCTGTCTATCTGTTTGTTTAAGTTTGTGTGAATGTCTGTCTGTGCCTTTCTGTCTGTCTGTTTAACAATTCTGTCGTTATTTACCATTGTTAGTCTAGTCATTTGTCCACTCCTTTGTTTCTGTCTGTCTCTGTCTCTTTCTATCTCTCTCTATCTATCTATGAACCTATCTACCAGTCACTTCATTTCTATCTAATCAATTCGTCCATAACTCTATCACTTCTTCCATCCGTTCCACCCATTCCACCCATTCCACCAATTCAACCCATTTCATCATTCCACCATTCTACCATTCACCCATTCCACCCATTCCACACATTACACCCATTCCACCCATTCCACACATTACATCCATTCCACCTACATGTATTCCACTTATTCCACTATTCCACTTATTTCACTATTCCACCCATTTCACCATTCCACTATTCCACTCATTCCACCCGTTCCACCATTCCACTATTCCACCCATACCACCCACTCCATCCATTCCACCCATTCCATTCATTCCACCCATTCCACCCATTCCACCATTCCAACCATTCCACCCATTCCACCGATTCCACCCATTCCACCCATTCCATCCATTCCACCCATTCCAACCATTCCACCTATCCCACTCGTGATAGACTTCTCTTTCTTCATCTCAAACCGCCCTACTAAACTTCCTCATTCCACAGTCAGGCCGTAACTACCCGAAATTATTTAGGCACATGTGCTTAGGCGTCATCTCTCGGCGGCGCTAACGAGGGTATCGTGTGTCCCTCGGGGTTCAGAGATTATTTGTGGTCATCTGTTGTAATCTGTGGTCATCTGGTGCTGCTGATCTGGTCACTCGATGGACAAATATTTGCCTCGATGAATGATTCATGCGCAAACGGTTCCCTGTTCCGTCCCAAACGAATCTCGTTAAGACCAAGGGAATAATAACAATTAACGACGCTCATTACAATGATGTCACACGCGGTTATCCACACATACGCGTGCATAAACACGCCCATACACTTGCACATACAGTACAAACATACATACATAAATGCATGCATACGTAAATGCACATGTGCACACGTAACATAAATACCACACATTTTCAAAAGCACGCATGCACGCAGAAGCTCACCAACATCAATCATCTGTAAATTCACAGCGCCTTTGTGAGTGTGCAAGGCGCTATATAAATATTGAGATGTGTAGCCCTATAACAATGATGTGCTGGTCTATATTTAACTGCAGCTGATGGGTGCGTTTCGGGTGCACTTCTGAAGATTCTTCGCGCCGTTTTTCTAACTGTTCTGGGTTACTGTACGGAGTAACCCATAACAGGGAACGTTTATAGGTTGCATCGATATTCTATAATCATTAGTAGGCCATTGTATATGCGCATAGGCTACATAATGGAAAGGTGTCGGGCAGTATGGTAGTGGAATTGGTTTCTTCGACGATGAGGAGGAGGAAAAGATGAAGGAGAAGGAGGAGGAAGAGGAGAAGGAAGAAGAAGAGGATGAGGAGGATGGGAGAAGAAGAGCGCAATGTCCAATGCGATCCGTCTTCTCGTCTGGCTCTCCATAGAAGCCCAGATCCTGACGACCATCTGTGAAGTCTCCACAAACTATCTAAGCTCTTCTCAATTCTGGCACGACTTCTAATGTATATATACATATGTATATATGTGTCTATATATAATACTTTGCGGTGCACTATGTTGATACATCGTGGAGCCTTGGCAGATGACATATAATTGTGTGTACGTATGTACATGTAATCATGTCATCGTGAACCTATACGTATGTGTGCATGCATATATGTACGTATGTGTGAATGTACGCATAATTATATGTATGCATGTATGTATTCATTCATTCATTCTCATTCATAAATTTATATAGCGCCCGTTTCCAGAGGACTACTCAGAGGCGCTCCCGACTCCAGCATGGCCAAAAGTACAGTTTTGAGCTTAGTAAAGAAAGCTTCAGTAAAAGTCCCAGGGAGCAGGCGTATCTCCTGAGGGAGCCCGTTCCAGACCACTGGGCCCACCACGGAAAAGGTTCGATTCTGCATAGTTGCAGTTCGTGCAAATGGGACTAAGAACACCCCCTTCTCTGCAGAGCGGAGGGGCGGCGACCTTGAATACCCGAGGGGCAGCAAAGCTCCCGCAGTTATACTGGGGCAGATGGCATATAGACCCAGCTGACATCGCTTGTATGTATGTATGTATTCATTCATTCATTTCAGATATTTATATAGCACCCCTTCAAGATTTCTACTCAGAAGCGCTCCCGACCACAGCGCGGACACTGAATCGGAGTTTCACGCCGAAGCGCATGAGCAATTGCGAGTGAAGGACTTGCCCAGGGTCCCTACGCGGCGGCTTGAGGTCGATTCGAGCCCACAACCCTCCGGCTGCAAGGCACCAAACATACCCCCTGGAGGTGGATTCGAACCCGCAACCCTCCGGCTGCAAGGCACCGAACATACCCCTACACCACCGCGCCCCACATGTATGTATGTATGTATGTATGTATATATGTATGTATGTATTTATGTATGTATGTATGTATGTATGTATGTATGTATGTATGTATGTATGTATGTATGTATGTATGTATGTATGTATGTATGTAACTATGTATGTATGTATGTATGTATGTATGTATGTATGTATGTATGTATGTATGTATGTATGTATGTATGTATGTATGTATGTATGTATGTATGTATGTATGTATGTATGTAGGTACTTAAAGTATGCTTGTTTGTTTGCATGTTTGTACGTATGTATGTATGCACTTGAGTATGTACGTATGCCTACAGTAAGCTCATTACTTATGTTGTGCTGCTAGGCTTTGAAATTTGGCCTAAAAATTGTTTGCAGTACCAGATCAATTGAAGTGATTTTATGAGTGCGCGTTTCGATTTTCACATGAATATATAACGCAAATTGTTGACAGCCATCTCGAGGGAGCTGAAACTCTTGAAATATTCCATGACTATGATCGGCCACCGTGTTCCATCCCGGTAACAATAATAAGTGAGATTGTGGCTTGCATATCTTCGTTTCCAATACGCTAAGGTCTGCCACTCGACTAAGCACGCACAGTATACTGTCCAGCTTTTTCTACGGCGATCTTGACGAATACCGTCACTGAAGCGATCACTGCTATCTTCGCAGCTGACAACAGAGGGAGACTGGACTGGACTGGCTGCACCTATAGCCACGAACCGATAAGCCAAAACGTCTCCCGGTGTCCCGCAGTGATAAGGTTACTTTCTCGACCGACTCTTTTGTCTCAGATATGCTATCCGTGACACTCCCCCTCCCTATCCACCCATCCTCTCCCTTCCCACAACCACCGACGGCTATCGATCGATCGGTTCCGTGCGTCCATCCATTCCTCTCTTTCCATCTGACCCGGGTTTCCACTCGGAACTGCGAGGGTCCCAGCTGATGGATGCGTCTTGCAGAGGCCAGCGCAGCTCGTCTCATCTTCAAGCACCGGAAAAGACGAACAGAGCGGTCCTTATATATCCGGCTCTCCATCAATTGCACGAGCCCAATCGACTGATGCTGCTGCTGCAACTGTGGCTGCTGCCACTGTTGAGGACTGAGACAAAAACTCTGACTTTCAAACCTTAGCGATGGCATTGCCTACACGGCCTCCTTTATAATACATAGATGCAAACAGGCTGCAGTCCTAAATACTTAGGCTGCAGTCCGAAATAACCAGGCTGCAGTCCGCAATAACCAGGCTGCAGTCCGATATAATCAGGCTGCAGTCCAAAATAATCAGGCTGCAGTCCGAAATAACCAGGCTGCAGTCAGCAATAACCGGGCTGCAGTCCGAAATAACCAGGCTGCAGTCAGCAATAACCAGGCTGCAGTCCGAAATAACCGGGCTGCAGTTCGCAATAACCAGGATGCAGTCCGAAATAACCCAGGCTGCAGTCAGCAATAACCGGGCTGCAAACCGCAATAACCAGGCTGCAGTCGCAATAACCAGGCTGCAGTCCGAAATAACCAGGCTGCAGTCCGCAATAACCAGGCTGCAGTCCGAATAACCAGGCTGCAGTCCGAATAACCATGCTGCAGTCCGCAATAACCAGGCTGCAGTCCGCAATAACCAGGCTGCAGTCCGCAATAACCAGGCTGCAGTTCGAAATAACCAGGCTGCAGTCCGAAATAACCAGGCTGCAGTCCGAATAACCAGGCTGCAGTCCGAATAACCATGCTGCAGTCCGCAATTACCAGACTGCAGTCCGCAATAACCAGGCTGCAGTCCGTAATAACCAGGCTGCAGTCCGAATAACCAGGCTGCAGTCCGAAATAACCAGGCTGCAGTCCGTAATAACCAGGCTGCAGTCCGCAATAACCAGGCTGCAGTCCGAATAACCAGGCTGCAGTCCGAAATAACCAGGCTGCAGTCCGAATAACCAGGCTGCAGTCCGAATAACCAGGCTGCAGTCCGCAATACCCAGGCTGCAGTCCGAAATAACCAGGCTGCAGTCCGAAATAACCAGGCTGCAGTCCGAATAACCAGGCTGCAGTCCGAAATAATCAGGCTGCAGTCCGTAATAACCAGGCTGCAGTCCGAATAACCAGGCTGCAGTCCGAAATAACCAGGCTGCAGTCCGAATAACCAGGCTGCAGTCCGAAATAACCAGGCTGCAGTCCGAATAACCAGGCTGCAGTCCGAAAAAACCAGGCTGCAGTCCGTAATAATCAGGCTGCAGTCCGAAATAACCAGGCTGCAGTCCGTAATAACCAGGCTGCAGTCCGAATAACCAGGCCGCAGTCCGAAATAACCAGGCTGCAGTCCGAAATAACCAGGCTGCAGTCCGTACTAACCAGGCTGCAGTCCGAATAACCAGGCTGCAGTCCGAATAACCTGGCTGCAGTCCGAATAACCAGGCTGCAGTCCGAAATAACCAGGCTGCAGTCCGAATAACCAGGCTGCAGTCCGCAATAACCAGGCTGCAGTCCGTAATAACCAGGCTGCAGTCCGAAATAACCAGGCTGCAGTCCGAATAACCAGGCTGCAGTCCGAAATAACCAGGCTGCAGTCCGAAATAACCAGGCTGCAGTCCGTAATAACCAGGCTGCAGTTCGCAATAACCAGGCTGCAGTCCGCAATAATTGCCGGATCTCCATGGATATATATTCGGGCCTAAACTATATATATATATATATATATATATATATATATATATATATATATATATATATGTATATATATATATATATATAGATGAGGTCTACCACCTAAACAGAATCGTCACCTAAAATTTAATGTGCTTTTGCAACAGTAATCGACCATAAATTATGATTCTTGTTTTACACATTTGTGTGTTTTCCGAATAGTGAATAGCGAGTATCGGTTGTATAGATTAGTCAGATAGGTGTAGGTTTTAGATTTGAACAATTTTTGGTGAGCCGCCACCTTTTAGTGAGCAATGTAACCACTGATTGTGAGTGAAGGACTTGCTCAAGGTCCCTACTCAGCGACCGTCTCAGTGGAGACTCGAAGCCATGCTCTCAGAATTACAGGCCGAGCTCTCTAACCAACTGCCGGAGGGTTGCGGGTTCGAATCCACCTCACACCGCCGCGTAGGTACCCTGGGCATGTCCTTCACTCGCAATTAGGGAATGCAAACCCGGGGTATTTTTTCGAAACCCGGGTTTCGGGTTTGACCGCCGTGAAAACCCGGGTAACCCGGGTAACCCGGGTTTGGACGGGTTAACAAATTTTACATGATAAATATTATTACTGCACTATTTCTTGCGTAAGAACAACGTCGTCGTATGCAGCTACAAGTCCAACGTTCTCCAACAGTCAAGAATTTTGCATAAAAAGAAAACTTTAGGATAATCGCGATATTTTTTATATAAGCATTGTTTTTCAATAAAAATGTTTCGGAACTGAACAATTCCGGAACAGTTATGGAAGACATTGCAAGGGTTCCGAAGGCCTAAACCTGAGCCTCTAATTTTATAGCATCTTGAATACTAATAAACACTGAAAACGCTGAAATTAAATTAAATTAACTAAATAATTTCTTATTAGAAATGTAAGTAAATAAAATAATTTTAGCAGCTTGAAAAAATTCACGGAATGCCGTTCCGGAGCGTTCTGTCTGAAAGAAACATTGCATTGGCCTATTAGAAGAATTGTCAAATGACACCTTAATCGTCTACATCGCAGCTTTAGGCCTTTCCAGTGCCAGCCCATTTGCTTTCAGAAGATAATTTAGTCATCGTTACTCTGCAATCCAATTTGTCAGAGCCAGAACTAACTAAAGTAGATCCTGTTTTGGAGACATCACTGCCTGTGATTGTGCTTGGACTAAGAGGACTATCATCATTGGCTTCGTCAGAACGACAAGGCTCAAAAACGTCCTTGTGTTTCAGCAGGTTTATCTTATCTTGGACCCGAGATGAATAGCCTATGCATATTTCTTGTTGCACCGCTGGCAATTGTTGCTGCGAGTTACATAACTGACATTGAGCCGTCTGGCCCTCAGAATCGTGAACGAAATGATCCCAAACATCACCCTTTACATTTGCTGATTTAGACATTGTTTGGATTTGTGTCTGAAATCACTAAATTAAAATAACAACAGTTTACTGCTATTATTTACGAATTCGAAGCTATGACGCCGACGTGTCAAAACACTCAACATTAGTCACTGGTCGTGTGAAATGGGAAGCCACACTCATACGGGGCGCGGTGGTGTAGAGGTATGTTCGGTGCCTTGCAACCGGAGGGTTGCGGGTTCGAATCCACCTCAAGGGGTATATTCGGTGCCTTGCAGCCGGAGGGTTGCGGGTTCGAATCTACCTCAAGCCGCCGCGTAGGGACCCTGGGCAAGTCCTTCACTCGCAATTGCTCATGCGCTTCGGCGTGAAACTCCGATTCAGTGTCCGCGCTGTAGTCGGGAGCGCCTCTGAGTAGAAATCTTGAAGGGGCGCTATATAAATATCTGAAATGAATGAAATGAATGAATGGATACGAAGTCACCAATAAAGATATGGAATGAGCCGATAAAAAAGTAGTTAGAAGTTGTATTACGTAAACCCGTTAACAACCACTGTTATCGTTATATTTCCATTACTCTGCAATTGTGAGTTTCACACCGTGAAGGACGGTTAAAGTTATGATTTTCAAACCCGTCGAACCCGGGTTTCAATCGCGTTCAAACCCGGGTTTCGGGTTTGGAAAAAGCCGGGTAACCCGGGTTACCCGGGTTCGGGTAACCCGGGTTTGCATTCCCTACTCGCAATTGCTCATGCGCTTCGGCGTGAAACTCCGATTCAGTGTCCGCGCTGTAGTCGGGAGCGCCTCTGAGTAGAAATCTTGAAGGGGCGCTATAACAAGTGCTTATTCATACATACATACATACATACATACATACATACATACATACATACATACATACATACATGTATGTATGTATATAACCATTTATATAGCGCCCTACAAGAAACTCACGAAGGCGCATACATATATCTGTTCTTATTGTTGTTTCTTCTTCTAGTATTACTTCTGCAATTGTTATTTCTCTCTCTCTCTGTTGGTTTTCTGCTGTGATGTTATTTCTGCTCCCATTGTTGCCTCTTCTCCTATTACTATTTCTTTTGTACTGTTACTTCTGCTTCTATTGGTCTTTCTGCTCCTATTGCTAACTTGGCTGTGTCTGACTTCTGGCCGCATTGTATCTGTTCCTGCTGGTGAAGCGCTCGTCTTCCGCAGTGCGTTAGCTCTGCACACATGATCTCCGCAGCGGAGTTAAGGGTCGCGTGAGGAGCGGCGCCTTCGACGACAAGGGCCGGCGGTATAATGAGGACGAAGGCTTTACGATTATTAATGAAGAGGGTCGACGAAGGTCTTAATAATTTCACCCCCTTCATATGGTCGACGTAAAACTCGGACGACGGCGAGGAAGATGCCGCTCCCTGTCGAGGGGCAGACGATCGATAACGACACACGGTCGAACCGAAACACGGCGGTCATTCACTCACAAATTTTCATCTACTCTCTGTCTGTATGTCTGTCTGTCTGTTCGTCTGTCTGCATGCGTGCGTCTATGTCTTCCTTCGCTCTATCATTTGTACATCGGCAGAGTCAATCAGTCTGTCTGTCTGTTTTTCTGCCTCTGACGCACACACATTATCTATCTCTGTCCGTCTGCATGTCTGCATGGCGGTCAGTCAATCACTCAGTCATTTAGTCAGTCAATCAGTCAGTCAATCAGTCAGTCATTCAGTCAGTCAATCAGTCAGTCAATCAGTTTATCAGTCAGTCAGCCAGTCAGTCAGTCAGTCAGTCAGTCAATCAGTCAGTCAATCAGTCAGTCGTTCAATCAGTCAATCAGTCAGTCAGTCAGTCAGTCAATCAGTCAGTCAGTCAGTCAGTCAATCAGTCAGTCGTTCAATCAGTCAATCAGTTTATCAGTCAGTCAGTCAGGCAGTCTATCTTTCTGCACCTTTCTGTATCTTTCTGACACATACTTTCTCCTTCTCTGCCGCATATCTGACGCTGTCTTGTCTGCTGGTTGTCTCTGTCCCAGTGTCTGTGTCTCTTGTCTCTCTGAATTCCTCTGCCTTTGTGTGACTGCATATCTATTTGCTATTCTCCTTTGCTCCTATGACCGTCCCTGTAGCAATTTTTGCATGCTAATTTAATGGAACTTATGTGAATACGTATACATCCGAATATTTCTATAGCGCCCTGAAAATACCTCTCGATAGCGCTCTTCACTGGTCCATGGGCGCCCGCAGGATTTTTTGCAGGGGGGGTCAGTCACGGCCGAGAGAGTTAGTTGCGTTATAATAATTATGTCATTAAAACTAAATTCACATAATTACATTGTCTTAACAATACCTATTAAGTCTTAACAGTGCTTTTTTCAGCCGGAGTGGTCCGGAACGGCGTTCCGGAACCTTTTTCAGCTATTACAAAATAATATATTTCATTAAAATTTTTAATAAAAATTATTTTAAATTATTTAGATACGTTAATTTCATTTAAGTGCTTTCAATGTTTTATTGAGATTGACACATATGAAATAGAAATTTTAGCACATGTCTCTATACTTGTTCTGAATTTGCTGGAAAAAAGCACTGAGTCTTACTAATTATAGCCTAGTCTTTTAAAATCAGACGCAACAATCATTCAGAAGTAAGTGAGTAAGTAAGCATACTTTTTATTTATCCAACTACATAACCGCACTTTGGTTTACATGAAATTAACTATTATAAACAGGCACGTAGCGAGACTTCAATTCAAGAGGAGGCAATTTCACAGACCATTGGCAAAATCCTGGTTATTGGGGTTATTGGTCAATAGAAGTTTCAGTATATTAAAAATGCAATTATAATTTTAAAAGAGGAGGCAACTGCCTCCTCGTGCCTCAGTGTAGCTACGCCTATGATTATAAAGTATTCTAGTTAAAAACGTTTTTCTCATTTAGTTCTCAACCTGTGGGACAATTCGGTCATGCGGTCTTGGATGCAAGGAATAGGGAATGTAATTAGGCCTACAGGAGGGAGCAGTGGGTTTATCAGATCGTTCAGACGACTTATTTTGTGACTTAGCAGGCTTCACGGTCCAAAGGGCACTTGGAGTTTGCTGCAGCTTACGCTTATTCTTGTTATCCATATTAATATGCCATGGCTAAAACAAATGAAGTCGTTAACACTTCATACCCATGGCTGCTTCTGGGCTGGCTTAAGGGACTGCTCTTCGCTTCTTCAATAATTATAATCAGATAATCCAACAGTTGTTTACAGTTCTTCCAGAGATAATCCAACAGAATGGATGTAAACTACACAGTAAAGTCTAACCTATTGTTCTACACAGCACCAGCGAAGAAAAAATTAAGGATAACCTTGACACAAAAATCTTCTTCCATAAGTAATCCAAAAGAAGAGAAACACGCTCAATTCTAGCATACTTTTAACTGAATACAAAATCTTCAGATACAGACTCAGAATGCATGAGAGAAACGTAACTGATACAGTGCTTGAGGAATGCAGGGACCTGTTGGGGTAAGCTAATGCCGGTGTGGGGAAATTTTTGACCTCGGGCCGACCTCTTCATCCAGAGATTATCCAGAGGTCCCAGTCGGCTTGGTTTTGTCAATATGCGTGACCAAGGTGACAAGGTCAACCTCTGAGTCGAAGTGTTCCACCACTGATGTCGGTACATTAGTCCGAGATAACATGTGTCTTTGATAACATACATGATACATAAATAATGGGGAAGCCAGTTGAACGTAGACCTAGCGGACTGAATCGTGATGAGCATTGTTTATTGGGGTTAAGTAGAGAACTAAATCTCGGCCATGCCAGGGCCGTTCTGACAGGCTAGTTGTAGCCCACGATGACGGCCGAGTCTGTTTTAATGGGTACCAAAATACCACCAGTAGGGGCACGGGGGAGGGCGGTTGGCTTCCAGGCCTATGGCTAAATCAGCCACTGAATATTAGTATAGTAACTTATTAGTAGGCTTAAGCAGTATGAAATTAAAGCTAGTATTTACTAAGTATTTTGAACAGAATCTTGTGACATATTTTAAGCTTCATTTGCATGATTAAACCTGTCGGATTTTTATTTGATCATGATTTCCAGGGGGGGTCACGCGACCCCCCTTGACCTATGCTGCGGGCGCCCATGCACTGGTCTCGCCACAGCGTTCAGTGTCTAGGAATAAGTAAATGCTCGAACTGCTGGGAAAAGTTTCCGCTGGTCGGCTCTCGCATGCACGTGGAATCTCGTAAATGTAAAGTAACTTCACATGGATTACATCCGTGGTATACTGTACATTGTACGTAAATGAGAACATTGGTTGATTGACGGCAGTCTTCTCTTCTGTAAAAAAAGCGCTGGGACTCTGTGCAGTTAAAAGCTAAAATGTACCTAAGTGAACTGCTTGAAGAGATCCCTAAGGAATATCTGAAGGAAGACAATGGTACCCTGTAGACATATACCTTTACGAGGAAAGCCCCGGGTGATTGATTTGTGTGAAACTTAGGCCTATGTCACTGAGCCGATTCTCAGACGTATGTGGCATCATGTGGCTTAGTGTCTTGAGTTAGGCAGACAG
>JACEVL010000293.1:425000-444502 GCA_020284085.1 Aporrectodea caliginosa | reverse complement strand
TCCTGGTCCAGATCTGTGCGTATGAGCAGCTGGTAGTTTACCGTGGCAGGTGTAACTTCAAGCAATACGTACACCGTCCAAACCTAGAAGATACGGTATCAAGATATGGTGGTGCTCCGATGCTGCTACTCCATATCCATTGACTGCGTATTATATATATATATATATATATATATATATATATATATATATATATATATATATATATCCTCTGTCTGTATACTGTAATTCGTTGAATTATTATTATTATTATTATTATTATTATTATTATTATTATTATTATTATTATTATTATTATTATTATTATTATTATTATATTATTATTATTATTATTATTATTATTAATATTATTATAATTAATAATATTATTATTATTATTATTATTATTATTATTATTATTATTATTATTATTATTATTATTATTATTATTGTAATTGTAATTGTAATTGTAATTGTAATCGAACATTTATTAGCGCCGCTCAGAAATCATTATATATTATTATATATATGATTATTATTACAAATGAAGGTATTTCTTAAGACATGCTTGTATAACTGTAGCATGTACTGTCTAATTAATTATGAAACGTAGACTTAGACTAACTATCTTTTTATCTTTAACGGCAGTAGGGTTAATCAGGTAGATCTATAGTAAAGCAATAATGATTTCGACTGTACTTTTCTAGATCAGTTCAAAGGAGCAGAACTTCCTACAGCCTGAAATGATGCATCTGTCGAATGGATTAGGAGGAACTCAGGCGACCTGATGAAACTCGGTTGCAACAGTCCACCTATGAAAAACCTTCACCAAATCCTCCAATGTCTGCTGGACCAAATATCGCTTAAACAGAATTAGATATAATCTTTAACTTTACCCAAACAATTAGTATGCTAATGAAAATAAGCTTAACTGCTACAGTAGTGTCCGATATTTATGTGATTGGAATTAGATATAATCTTTAACTTTACCCAATCAATGAGTATACTAGTTCAAAATAAGATTAACTTTTGTGCCCGATATTTATGTGATTTATTTCAGGGTATGCATGCAAGAATCAAGACATTTACATGACATTACCTTTCAAATTCGTTGATTTACCAATTTGATGGCATAATCTTAGATTTATTTACACGTAGAGACAGTGAAAAGTAATCAATTTAATCAACTGAAAGATTATCTTCATTGTGAACTTGATTAGCTTTTGTTGTGTGGAATAAATGCATAGCTTAGTATGCAAAATACAGGACCGTGTATTTGCTGTTTTCATTAATTAGTTCATTCATCCAGATGACTTATAATATAGCGTCCCTCAAAGATACTTACTCAGAGGCGCTCCTATAGCCCAACTCCGGCGACAAAGAAGTTTTTAGGTGCCTGAACAAAAGGTGTCATGCAGGGTCTTTACATAAAAGAATTCTTATAATAAAAGAACTGAAGAAAGGTTATTGCACGTGGTCGACTCAACACACTGAAAAGCCATGACGTTTCGTCTTAGAAGTGCGCGTAAACGGAACAAGTTCAAATCGAGATGCAGAACGAAAATTTCCCCATGTGGGGCACACAGCTCAAGCAAGTATTCAGAGGCTTTCCAGACATATAATACTCCTAGGTCCTAAGATCAATCGCAGTCCTAATTTGGCAGCCACAGATTAGGTATGGGTATAATGGAGACGTGGAATCTCATTTTGACCCAGTATTAGAGCCCCCGCATATTTGACAGAGAAACGCCGACATTGGTGTGAGCAAAGGGCAAATAATAGGAATCAACACCTCTAGTCTGGTATTTAGGAACCTCAGTGGTATGGAGGAAGAATTTCTTAAATACACGGTGAATAGGAGACCTCGATCATGAAAGACCTTTTCGGAAGCCGGATTGTAGTTCTAGCGGTAGGCTGCATCACTCCAGATATCGCAACAGGCAACAGCTTCTACACAACTAGCCTACTTCCTTGATTGGTTAGAGAGAAAAATAAGGATTGATACAGGCCGATAGTAGCAGAAATCATCCATTCATCATAATTGATTATTCTAGTAGCTGCTCTCTAGAACCTCGCCTAGTCTCACTCTCAACACTATAAACCAATCCAATTTGCACTATTAGAACTATTGATTGAAGTATTGATATATTGCTGAACATTGCAGCACCTAAAGCTATAATAGTATAGTCTCTAATACTATAACTGCATAATCATGCATTGATTGTACTTGCTACGTGATTGACAGCTAGTTATGAAATAAACGAAAATACAATACAATTATCAATTTTTTTACCGCATAATTGCACGCTTCTAAGCTTTTCGGCAGGCTAAATTAGCCTAAGATGTACTGCAGAGGTGCACCAGAAATGGCATCAATTAAGCCTAGTCCTTCAAGAAGAAAGTCTGGATTTTTGACGATCATTTATTTTGCTTATAAAGATAAACGTTTCCATCTTAACGCAGCGCTTTTCTCCTTTTCTATAAATTATTACGGTAGCCTAATTTTGTCGGTATGTGTAAAACAATAATATATTGACTTATGCACTTTTTCTTATCGTTATTGATATTGAAATCAGTTCCAGTAAACAAAATATATAGATCTAGGCTACGAGAGAACAGTAATTCATGAAGCGACTAATTCTCAAACCTCATTGCAACCAGAAAGGTTTGAGAAGTGTTTGCACCTAATAATGGGAATAACTGATTAGTCGATGCCAGTTCTGACTGCATGCATTCGTATAAAAATGGTGCCAACAAATGTGCAATTATCTTAAGTCACCGTATCTAGCATGAGATGGTAAATGCATTATACCGCCTTCGCGAAATTCACTGGCTTTCTGCTCAATCATGCATTAAGTGTAAGACTGCACGCTGAGCATTTAATTAACCAGAACAAATGGTACAGTCACTTCCTAATACATTGCAAACAACATTATGCCCTCCTAGACTTATACTGGCTTGTTGTGGAACCTATACAATTCAAGGAGCCAATTACTAGCTGACAGGCTTAGATCCTCTGCGCTCATCGTATGCCCAATCACTCATGTGAAGAGCACCCTCTCTAATGACAGCTCGTTGATTTAGACCTACATAACTATATCAACCACTCACTATTTGGTTGAGTTCCAGCGTTTCGAATGGCTCTACTGCAATCAAATTGGTAGCGACAGTCAACACGCAGGTTGTCTTGCCGCTGATATTTAATGATAGTTTCCTGCATTTTCCCACAGTACGCCTACGCACTTAGACGTTAGAGAATAATGACCGCCTCAGTCAGATTTATTGACTCTGCAAGTCACGTCAAGTGGCCATGAATGACTAATTGGCAATAATAGGAAATGGTCTGACAAGTGGGAGCTGCAATAAGCAAAGAAAGACAATCTGCGCACTTAACCTAATTCAACAATTGAGTTATTTTAAACAAGGACATACATGCACCTACACACACACATTTGTAATCTAAAAAGTATACTTCATGTGTGGTCTTGTTCACACATGCAGACAGGTAGTGTCAATTAACAATCATCGACCACATTTGCACACACACATGGAGGACAAACTTGCATAATAACACACACACACACTCACACACAAACACACAGCCTCTTCTGCACAGATTGATAGCGTTAATTATACCGTTCATTCAGTACGAATAAACAGGTGTACATGTATGTACGCTGAATCGTATGGTATTTAAAAATTTTGGTAGAGCACAGCCTTTGAGTCATTTGCACTATTCAACCATGTAAAATTGTCCATATGGTGACCTTCACTTTGTGCCGTAAGTTCGTGGATATCCAGCGAGATCTTCAGTTCCTTCAATAGTAATGAAGCTTCGCTGCCAAGTTTATTTGTGCACAGGATTCGTTCCTCAGAATACACAAACAGGCCACCATCACTGTTTTGTTCATCACACGTAGTTGCTATCTAGTAACCTTATTATACATTCCACTCAACAACGCAGCATCGTTGAACCAGCTTGCCTAATGGATAATTAACGATGATGGCCTAGGAGATCCAACTAGGCGCGTCATGGTGAGTCACCTATAGGCGAAGTTGAACGTACAATGCGTCAAGTGATTTAACTAAGTGAGCATAGTCAACGCTTGGAAGCATTTACTTGAGATAAGTTAACCTTCTTAGCTGCCGTATGCATGCGCCAACTTCTGTCAGAAATTTCTATAAGGCGAACCACAGATGCGCTTACTCAAGTCACCAACATAATCAAAGAAGAATCAGCTTGATATTTTAAGGCAAATTACCCCATTCTGATAACTATGAAGAATTACTTGGATGAGATCATGGCTTAGGAAGCTAATTTTAAACCATGAATTCTAGTTGTTTTGACTGCGGATTAAGCTGATCTACCTTTGCAAATTTAACCTTCGCAGGACCAAAAGATTTTACGATACGTCGAGGTCCAAGCGGGGTAAATTTTTACCCCACCAAAATTTGTAATATCTCAGCTCACAGGTAAGCTACAATAACAAATGAAGTATCGAATTTAATAGTGTCAAGGTCAAGGAATCCATTTC
The DNA here is from genome assembly GCA_020284085.1 of Aporrectodea caliginosa. Classification (NCBI taxonomy): domain Eukaryota; kingdom Metazoa; phylum Annelida; class Clitellata; order Crassiclitellata; family Lumbricidae; genus Aporrectodea; species Aporrectodea caliginosa. The sequence continues at coordinate 439,988 of JACEVL010000293.1, read as the reverse complement.
TTGTAGTGCCAATAGGGTGCATGTGTTACTTTCCAAGATGGCGGCCGCCAAACACACACAAATGTATATCTCAGCTCATAGTTAAGTTACCATAACAAATAGAGTGTCTAATTAAATAGATTCAAGGTCACCGAATCGATTTATTGCAGTGCCAATAGTGTGCGAGTGTTACTTTCCAAGATGGCGGCTAATATGGCCGCCATAACACACAAAATGCATATCTCAGCTCATAGGCAAGCTACAGTAACAAATGAAGCGTCGAATTTAATAATTTGAAGGTCAGTCAATCGATTTTTCATAGTAGCAATAGTGTGGAAATGCTACTATCCAAGATGGCGGCCAATATGGCCGCCAAAACACAAAAATTTGTATATCTCAGATCAAAGGTAAGCTACCATAACAAATGAAGGATGAAATTTAATAGTTTCAAGATCAAGAAATCGATTTCTCGTGGTGCAATAGTGTTAGATTGTTACTTTCCAAGATGGCGGCCAATATACTATCAAAATGGCCCGCCAAAACAAAATATTTATGTCTCACCTCATAGGTAAGCTACCGTAAGAAATAAAGTGTCGAATTTAATAGTTTCAAGAACAAGGAATCCATTTCTCGTAGTGCCAATAGTGTGCGAGTGTTTCTTTCCAAGATGGCGGCCAATATGGCCGCCAAAACACAGATATAAATATCTAGCTGATAGGGAAGCTACGATAGCAAATGAAGTGTCAAATTTTATAATTTCAAGGTCAAACAGTCGTTTTTTCGCAGTAGCAAAAGTGTCGGGATGATACTATCCAAGATGGCGACCAATGTGGCCGCAGAAGCAAAACATGCATATTTCAGCTTTAAGTTTAGCTAAAATAACAAAAGAAGTGTCAAATTTAATACATTCAAGATCAACGTATCGATTTCTCGTAGTGGCAATAGTATGGGAGCGTTATTATTCAAGATGGCGTCCATTATGGCCGCCAAAAGCAAAATATGAGCTGAGATATACAAATTTCTGTGTTTTGGCGCCATATTGACCGCCATCTTGAAAAGTAACACTCACACACTATTGCCACTACGATAAGTCAATTCCTTGACCTTGAATATACTAAATTTGACACTTCATTTGTTAATGTATCTTACCTGTGAGCTGAGATACACATAGTTTTGTGTTTTAGCGGCCATATTGGCCGCCATCTTGGAAATTAACACTCTCATACTATTGCCGTTACGACAGATCGAATCCCTGACCTTGAAAATACTAAATTCGACACTTCGCTTGTTATTATAGCTTGTCTATGAGCTGGGATATGCATATTTTTGTGTTTTGGCGGCCATATTGGCCGCCATCTTGGAAAGTAGACTCTCCACAATTATGCTACTATCAAAACTTAATTCTTTGGTAGATTCGACACTTTATTTATGATTTTAAGTTACTTCTGAGCTCAGATATTTAAAAAATATTTTGTTCCTATGTTCGAAAAAATAACGACGTCGAGGACCAAGCGGGGTAAATATTTACCCCATGACACTTTGGACTCAAATATCTTTTCTCCACAACATGATATCAAGGTGGTTATGGTGTCAGAATATGTCTGGGGTATTAACTTGTAAACACATGAAACGTCAAATTATAACTCCCCACAGTTGCTCCGCAATCAACATCCAAATACCCCTGGGGTAATTATTTACCCCGCTTGGTCCTGCGAAGGTTAATTATATATCCTAATGCAATTCTGATTATTAGTATGATTTTTATTATTTTATTATCCCTACCTCTGTTATTAGTAATCTTGGGAATGGTCTAGAACTGTAAGGGTGAACTTTTTGCTGATTACGTTTTTCGTATTTTCTGGATTAGCGTTCATGCTGTACGACATTATAACACACAGTTTAAAAGATATGACCTTGTGTGCGCACAAAATAAATGTCCAATATGAACGGTCAATCGAGAGGTCGGGGGTTCAAATCCCCACAAGTAAATTTGGTTCGAGATGTTTACTCCTTCTGTGCTCCTAGCCAACTCAGCTGTAATGAGTACTACGACCGCACATCTTCAATGGACACACTATCTACTATCTCTGGTTGCATAACTATTTCAACATCCCTCTCAATAAACACTGCATCTGAAGCCTGTGTTAGGTGAACAAGTTGCTCAGGGTTATCATTGTCTCCATCTACATCAGACTCTAGAAATTATGGTTATCGCCTCAGACAAGGAGACCTTTTTTACACCTGAAAAAGGCATTAGGGGCCGTCCATAAAGTATGTCACGCTATTTTTGACCATTTTTACCCCCTCCCCTGTCACAAACTGTCACAAAACACCCCCCTAAAGTACGTCACACTTTCCGAAAGCAAGTCTAATACATAAACAAGGCTTCGCAACAGCATTATTACTAGCGCTCTTAGCGAGAGGAATCGTGAAAAATACATTCAGGAGATATGCATTTCATGCTATTTTGACATAAAACTAATTAAAATGTTTCAGAAAATTTTTGAAAATTATTTTTAAAGCTATGAAATTCTACTAAAAAAATAAAAATAAATTATAAATGAAATATAAAAAAAATAAATGTGTGACGTCACACATGGCTGACCCTCCCCTGTCACAAACTGTCACACTTTCTTAAACCCCCTCCCCTGGAGCGTGACGTACTTTATGGACGGCCCCTTATAATAAGCTGTGATTGCTGTGTAAGCTAAAACTTCTAATTTATCTCATATTCTTTAAAAAGATATGGACAGTAGCAATGCACTCGATGGGGAGTTTTCAATAACTCAATGAAATTCTCCACCATGTTCCCAAATGGAAGCATACTACATTTGTGCCTAATGTTCCCATTTGGGAACATTAGAGATTTACTAAACATATCTACCACAATGCATTTGATTTTTAAATGCACATTTGGCACAATATTATCAGTAGCTACTTAATGCTACACTTAAATCACATAAACATTTGTAAAATTTAAATTCTCTTACCTTATAAATGCAGATGAGAAACCGGAAGCAGCCGAAGTTTGACAAAAACCCCAACTTCAAAGATGGCTGTCGCACACTAGAAATTTCTGCAAACTCAAGATTAGGCTAAAATATCGTACGTGGACTATTTAAGAGTAAAAAGCTGTCCACCGTAACTAAATAACACAGGACAGTTATTTTATACTTAAATTCATCCGCGTGTTCCCAAATGGGATCATTGTACACTAATGGGTAAGGGTTACTTCGAAATGGCCCATTTGAAAAATCATCACTTAGGTCTCATTACAGCCGCGCTGGTATGTTGCTACGGACCACCAACAGAATAGCGCGGGAACCTTTAATTGCAGTTTCTCTTCCTATCTGTCTGTCTCGAAAGCTTTCAGAGATTGAGAATAATCTTTTTGGATTTTCAGTCACTTGACGTCCCGAACTGTAATTAAATTTACTGCGGTCTGAACTTGATATCGGCTGACTGCGGATTGCTTTGTGTCGTGATGGATTGATGTTTTGTGCCTTAGATACCGGCGTTATCGAAGTTGCTAATTGCAAGGCTGCTGTCTCCGTTGAAAAACCGGGCATGACGTAATTAGTCTGGCATCGCAGTAATTATTCCAGCTCCCTGACAGATTCGAGCCCTATCTTTGGAAGTTACCCTGTGGGGACCTTGAACAAGTCCGTCACTGACAATTATTGCTCAGCGTCATCGATGTTCTCTTGCTCTGTTGTGTTCACTTCTGATCTTTGGAAGGACAAAGTCAAATACAGTTCTGTTGCATTGTATTGTATTGTATTGCCTTCACCGTTTCTGAACGTCTGCTTTTATTTCAGAGTGAAGCAACATGCATTCGAGTCTTCTGTTTGCATTGTGTCTGGTGGCTTTGGTCACTGTTGCACCAAGCGTGCTTTATTCGTCTAAGTTTCTCGAAGAGTCGTGGAAGGCTTTCAAAATCAATTTTGGTAAAAGCTTTTGATCTGTAGGCTATTAAGAAAAGGCACATTTTTGTGATTCAATGCACTCTAAGTAAAGTGATGTGAAGTGACTTGAGTGGTTTGAAGTGATTTGAAATTAGGCAATGATGTTATGTGAAGTGAAACATGTGATGAGTGTTACGTGATATACGTGAAGTGACAATGTGAAGTGATTATGGGAAGTGATGCCTGCGTAATGATATATGTGAAGTAATGTCATTGAAATAGTTGAGGCGATCTAATATGGGGATCCTTTGTATAATATACGTATTTGAAGTGCTGCATGTGAAGTGATGTTCCTGCGAGTGGTATACGTAAATTGAATGTGAAGCTACGTATGTAAATTAATGCATGCGATGTACCGTAACAAAACATAGCGTAACGGAACATTATGTCATGTAATGTTAACTGGCATTAAATTTTTTTAAAGAGCTGGAAAGAGTTATCCTACAAAATCATTTACAATGAAACCTCGGTTTATAATAGTTCTATTAACATATTATATACAAATTATTTAAGACCTTTAATTTCACATAGGCAATTCATCCGTAATTAACGTAGTTAATTAAACAGCCAAGTGATAATTATGTCTAATAGGGTGGAGTGAAAATATCAGCCCATATAGAACAGCTTCAACTGACTTTTGCTAATATTGACGAACAATTGCCAACATGTTATTGGTAACGATGCCAAAATACGTTTGATTCTGCTTTGTGTTTCCAGCGGTAATTTGAAAAAAATGTCTTTCAAAAGCGTACGTGAACTGCATTTTTTTCTGTAACCAAATATATCGATCTCGAGCGGATCGAAATTTACACTCAAATTAGAACCCACTGATGTGTTGCATTTGGAAATATTTCCAGGGGTTGCACGTGAATTCATTTGGATTACTTGCGGATTTACGGTTATTAGCCTATAATATAATTAAAGCTTTCAAGATTCTTCGGCATAATAATTGACATAATTATTACGCGGATGTATCACTTCATCCTAGAAATTGTTGCAGCCTTCTGCACTGCATGATGCAGCTCTATGTCTTGTATGAATCTGCTTAGTGCTTGAAGAGTATACCAATGCAATTCTTATTGTTTCGACGTGTTCTTTTGCTTCTAGCGACAGTTTTTAATTGATAAAAGCAATCACAAAAACTGAATCAGGGTGTCTCCCATTTGTCTCATATTTATTTGCGCCATGAAGAATGAATCTTAAAACGGTGCCGACGATCGAGGACATCTTCAATGGCTGAAGCCGTTTAACTCGCTTTATTTTATATTCCTAGGCAAAACCTATAAAGACGCAGATGAGGAAATGTATCGGAAGAAAATCTTCGCAGATACTCTGAAAGTAATTGAAATTCAGAACTTTTTCTACTCACAAGGACTCGTGACTTCCGAGATCGGAATTAATCAATTTTCTGACTTGGTACAACACCATTATTACAGTACATGTACATTAAATTTTTAGAAAAGTTTATTACGTGATACCCTCTATCTATGACTCCTAATAATAATAATAATGTAATCTTTTCTTTATTGAAGCGCCTGACAAACGCACTGCGCTTTGCATTTACATGTTATGCAATTTAAATCTTAACTACTAACAGAACAGACAGCATGCAATACAACGGCTATTAGAGCAGCCTACAAAGCGCATCCGCCCTACGGGTCTCGAACTCGGTACCTCTCGCTCTCTACGCCAGATGTGATCCAATGCGCTATCGCCCCCCTCCCGATATTGGTACAACTGTAATTCTTTGCTGTTTGTATAATCACATGACTTAGCACCATCTCTTGTAATTGTCTCCTACTGTAGGTCTATATGGAGTGCTCGTGTTGCAGTTTTTACCCGACGTTCGCCCGGGTTTTCCCCAGGCGTAATTTATAAAGGCTACTTACTTAGTTACTATATTTGATGATGGGCTTCAAATATTTAACTACATGTCCATATATCTGAACGAAAACGATATTTAGAGGTGAAAGTAGGCCTAGTTGCTTTGCCCTTATAAGCTTACTGCACGGGTTATCTCTACCTTATATATAGGCGTATTATTTGTTCCCCGGGCTAAATAGTTATAATAGACGGCCGTTTTTCTATAACCTATTTTCTATTATAGGCGTAGGCCTATTATTTGTTCCCCGGGCTAAATAGTTATAATAGACTCGGCCGTTTTTCTATAACCTATTTTCTATTATAGACGTAGGCCTATTATTTGTTCCCCGGGCTAAATATAATAGACGAAGTTCGGCCGTTGTTCTATTATCTCGTTGAGCTCGACAATGTTCCATTATCGCTCGAAATTTTTCGAGGCAGCCGTGTTATTTGACAAAAGCTCCTGATTTGCATGTGACGTCATTTGCATGTGACGTCAGAGAAATGGCCGTCGGTACTGAGGTAGGAGATAGGACCTTATGGTTGAAATTTAAAATGTCTAGGCCTATATATCGGCGTTTAAAGTAAACTGCGAGCTGAAAATAGTCGCGTTAAACTACGCCTGCTTTTAAGAAGGGTTTGTACAATTTTCATAACTCTAGACCATTACGTTTCGGAGCCTTTAGCTGTGTCACGGAAGGACAGCTTTGCTTTATATATAAGATTATTGTTAATGTTATTTTTGTTGTTCTTGTTGTCGTTGTCGTTGTCGTTGTAGTTGTTATTATTATGTAAATGCCGCAGCAACATTATTGTCATTTGCTAAAACCCGGTAAGGTTTAGTGTTGTCGAGGTGTCCGTTCTTCAGCGCCGAGCAACCTCGGCGTGGTGCCCTGGAAGGCTACTACTATTACTACTACTATAACTTCTGCTACTGCTACTGCTACAGTGCTACTGCTACTGCTACTGCTACTACAACTGCTACTACTACTAACACAACTTCTACCACCATCGCTAGCAATATGCTTTATGTTTCTCGTATTATTAATATTTTGCGCGCAGGAACCTTCCGAAATTGAAAGCCCTCCGAAGAAGCGAGTGAAGTCGCCTGGAGATTCATAAGTTACGTATACCCCAGTGAAGGACTAGGTATTCATTTCACATCTTATAGTGAGGAATAAATTAGCTCGGTTTAGTATTTCTTCAGGTGAAAGTCTTTTGTTGCACCTCATGTAGCTAACTGACACCATTTTAGACGTTCAATATTCTTTGAACGGATTTTAGTCATTTCTATTTACTGTTTATATATAAATGCTTACGTACCTACATGCGTACATACTGGTATACACATAAGCGCATATGCATTAATATAATAGTATATGATCGAACCAACACGAGCATTCGTGCGTTAACGATGACCCTAGCTTCTACAGTCAACGAAATAGGCAGCTCAACATCTTCGGCAGTGCTTTCACCGTTCACCGTAATCGACAGCGTTTTAGCAGTAAACTGCCAAGCAAACCAATAATGACTTTCCTTCTTGTAAATCTGTCGTGCACTGAGATGGCAAGCTGCTAAGTGACATCACTGGAGTAGACACGAGCAAAGTGGAAAGATTGCCGGCCTTGATCTTTTCTCTAGTTGATGAAGTAGTAAACTTTTGAGTGTATCAAAGTTGCCTTTGGGTCAGGACAGTGGTAGCTATTCTGCATTTCAAGCCCTGGCAGTGCCATGCGTTTATTGTCGGCATGTGCTTGGCAGTGATTGGCACAAAAGTATTTTGAAAATAGATTTCTATTTACCAAAAAGAAAATACTATTTTATTTGTATTTTATGTAAGTGATGGGCAAAATACTTTTTGAAAAGTATTTTGCCCATCACTGGTACTATGACACAACGGCCTCATGTGTCGGCAGCGTTAAAGGTGCCTACTACACCCTTCTAGAGACAGCCATCGGTAGTAATCTGCTGTGGATGGCTTGTCGACATCCCATGTTCGAAGTGCTGTTGTCTGATGCATTCGTAGTGTGCCTTGGCAAAACTGGGCCTGACATTCTGCTCTTCAAGCGGTTGAAGGAGAATTGGTCCGACCTGGTCTACTGTCAACCCAAGCCTCGAGCAATGCCATTGGTGTCCGCGTCTGAGATATTGAAGGAGTTCATTTACGGAACAGCTTCAATGTGGCCAGCCTCGAGATGGTAACTTAATCATGAATTCCACCAACTCGTGGCATCCATGGTTGGGTGCAGCAGCTCGACAGCATTTCGCAAGCCTCTTGCCAGAGCGCGTTGGATGGCGAAGGCAATATACTCCATGAAGTGTGGATAGCTTTTTGATGGAAACGAGTCAGTTATCCAGTTGACGGTCCGTGAATTACAGAGTATCCAACGATTTGACAGATTTGTAGTTAATATACACATCGAATCGTGGTTTTCTTGACGCACTCATCAATGACATTCAGCAAATCCAAAGGCTGCAAGACTATGATGGTGCTGATCTGAAATGGTTGATCAATGGTAAGATACATTGGGGACAACATAATGTGATCGAATCAAAAGTCCATAAATGGTCTCAAATTACATACCGTACACATAAAAATATCTTGTATGAAGAATTCTGTTAATTTATTATGTACGTCCTGGTTCTGCACTTGAATGAATTAAATGCGGTTATATTTTTTTAGCTCATTCGAGAGAAAATTCCACAACGTTAGACCACAACATTTGATTGAGAGTTACTTCAGTCCGACTAGTCCTCACTTTGTCACTACGGTATCCTTCAGACGTCCTAGTGTTGTAACTTTGTTGCATCTTAACTCTGGTCTATAAACTTAGTAAACTTGGCTAGCAGCAATTGCCTGTAAAGTTTGTACACGAATAAACTTATCTGAAGAATAGTTATATCAATATAGCATGATTCTTAAATATAAGTGATCTTATAGAGATGGCCAGGGAATATTGACCAAGACTTATATGATGCCATTAATTCTGAATTGCTTCATTTGATCAATTGGTTTCATGCTAACCTTCTGTCCCTCATTGTTAAAAAGACTAATTAAATTATCTCATCTAGCTCCAGAAGAAAGGTCCAGGAGGATCCTAGCAAGACCAATAGTATTAATAGCATCCTCATAAAACGTGTACCTCAAGTCAAGTTTATAGTGATAATTATGGATGAACACTTAAAATGGCATGCCCACGTTAACTTATTTAAAACTAAGATAGCTAAGTCTACAAGAGTTGTTGAAAGACTTAAAGCTACTCTATCCCCTAATACTCTTAGAACGTTATAATTATAATACCTTCATTTCACCCTACCTTAATAATGGTGCTATAATAGCCTATTGGCAGGTGGATATAAAACTGTATTCCAACCAATACACTTACTACAAAAGAGTGTTGAGAGAACTATATCTAGTGTACACTAGGCCTACTTGGATAAGACCTCTAGTCCGTTTAAAAGTTTAAACTTATTAACTATTTTTGACATACATAAACTCCAACTTGCTACATTCATGAACCGACATCAGAGCCCAACCTTACCCAGTATATTTAGGGATTATTTTTCGACTAATGCTTCTTCTATCCACGGCTATAGCGCCAGATCTTGGTTTAATCTTCAGTCTGCAATCTGTAAAACTAATGTTAGGCAATTAAACTGCTAGAATAACTGCCCTCAAACTAAGGAACTCTATCGACCTTGGAATCCGTAATCAGAGCTCACTCAACTCTTTCAAACAGGCCTATAAAAAGCAACTGTTAATGATTGTATTATAAAATGCGTAACAACGTTGTGCTTCGTGCATAATTGGTGATTTACATCAAGAGTTCTATTCAGAATGTTCTCGAAAAGCGCTTATGAGGTTTCAACATTATGGGCTATGACTAAACTAAACTCTGTATTTGTAAGAAAAACTAGAAGATAAAATTAGTCAGAAATATTAGAATCTTAAGGACGTTCTTACTCAATCAAATGAAATGCCTGAAGGTGAAAACCCAGTTATACGACATGGTAACTTCGATACTTTAATGTCGTTAACTGGGCTAACTTAATAAGGCCGAGAACACGCACGCACGCACACGCACACGCACACACACACACACACACACACACGCAAGCATACAAGGAGACAAATTTATATTTTGTTGCGTTTCCCTTCAGTTAAAAATAAATTTCAGGCAGTATTATTTCCACGTCCCTGTATCTTTTGGCAAACGTTTCTAAACGCGAGGATGAACGACTTTGTTATGCAGGTGTTCTGTAGTATGTGCAACAACAAAAAATAAGACATCAATATGGGTATACGTTGCCTTATCTGTATAACATTTTGTGCGTCAATTTCACCCGTAAACCACAACAGGGTCGTTCGGGTTCAAAATTTAAAACTTATTTTACCGTGATAAGCACTAGAAACAGATAGTTTGCATATGGCAGGTGTTTTCTACTGAAGCACAAGGATCGAGAGATTGCCTCTGTGAATCCAATTCATCACAAGCACTCTGAATTCGCTTAAAACGAGGTGGCTTTCCATTGCAAATTCACCACCTATCGGCCGACGTTCGAACGACAGAAGAGCATTTCCTGACTTCGGAGAATCGTCAGAAACCAACGCAGAAGACTTGCATCGGTTAGCTATTTTAATGATAGCTACTAATACAATTCTGATTATTAGTATTATTTTTATTTTGTTATCATCACTACTACTGCTATTATTTATCTTGGGAATGCTTTAGAACTCCAGCAATAAACTTTTAGCTCTGCTTATTCTGTTTGTTGTATTTTCTGGATTGGGGTTGCCTTCCAGCTGTACAGTTTAAAAGGAACGACCTTGTGTGCGCACATACTAAATGGTCAATATGGAAGGACAGTCAATCGAGAGGTCGGGGGCTCAAATCTCCAAAAAAGCAGAAATTTGGTTCGATATTTTTGCCCTATCTGCTTCCTAGCCAACTCAGCTATAATGAGTACTACGACGGCACAGTGTTGGTTTGTAAGATGAGACGAGGTGCATCGGTGCAGAAGTTCTTACTTCGCAAGAGAGGACGTCCTTTCGTGTTGTCCATTGTTAGATCTAACTCCAAACTGTTTAAAATCGATCTATCATTAGTTAGGCCTATATTAAGTTGTGCATGTGGGCTTTATAATCTGCTCCTGATAAAGTTTCTTCTAAAACGGTTCGTACTCGTAGTATTCAATGTATGTATGAGCACTATAGCGCTATGTCTGAGTTATAGCGCCCCTTCAAGATTCCTACTCAGAGGCGCTCCCGACTACAGCGCGGGCACTGAATCGGAGTTTCACGCCTAAGCGCATGAGCAATTGCGAGTGAAGGACTTGCCCAGGGCCCCTACGCGGCAGCTTGAGGTGGATTCGAACCCGCAACCCTCCGGCTGCAAGGAACCGAACATACCCCTACACCACCGCACCCCAATGTAAGGCACGCGCGCCTGTCAGATGTAAATAAGGGCTACTCACTTACTTACGTAATTTCTCATGATGCACACGATCTTAAGGAAGCCATCGCTCACATGGAAACGACATATATGTTTGTTTGTCTTCCTGACTGTCTGTCTTTAAAGCTTTCAGAGATTGCGAATTATCTTGTTGGATTCTTCAGTCTAGGATTTGACGTCCAGAAACGTTATTAAATTTACTGATATATGAACTGGGTATTGTCTGACGGATTAAGTAAGTAAGTAAGTTCATCCGTTATTATACCAATTGCTAACCCCATTTTTGTTTACAAGAGAATCACATTTATGTGTTGGGCGAACCTAACATGTCACAAAAGTGTTGGTGTGCCATCTATCCTCGGCATTAAACGCATGCGTAAATCATCCGTAATATAAATGTTTTGCGTGCCAATCTGTCCGCTTGTGGCATCACCCTATTGTTGGCTCTTGGGCGCCGTAAGTATGAGGTCTGTTTTATCGGGGGCAACAGTCCGTGTAGTACGTGCGATGGATTATTCATAACGGCATTGAAGAGGCGGGTGTCTGCAGTCGCATATAGTCACTGTTGTTCAACATCCTGGGCTGGGTCGGATAAATACCCTGCAAGAACCAGTGCATATTTTAGTCTAATGGATTTGGACTACTGGGACAAAGTCTGCTAATCTACTTTCAGTGTTATTGGAAACTAACATTGAAAGTAAATTACCTGGGATATTATCATTAAAACTACTGGGACAAATCCTAAAACTACTGGTACATTATTTTGTCCCAGTAGTTATAGCCTACAGTTAAAATATGCACTGGCTCAAACTAGTCGACGCATCGTTGTTTGGAGTCGTGCTCGTTCCCACTGCCCGAGAAAACCCCACCAGGCAGAGCCCGTATAGCATTGTCGCTACCGTTATTGCCTTGGTGATATCGTGCATCATAGTTCCCTTTCATTGACTTGGTGCGTGATTGATTGACGCTCTGTGCCAGGGACGGCGCCAGGGGACTAGGGGGCTTAAGCCTCCCTAACTGCGGCTCAGCCCATAAAAAAGTGAAAAATCACTGGAAATCACTGTAAATCACAGGGAGGAGGGGACAAAAAAAGAAGGTTTTTGGAGCTTTAGCCCCCCCAAACCTGAAATCCGGTACTGCTCTGTGCCTTAGATACCGGCGTTATAGAAGTTGCTAATTACAAGGCTGCTGTCTCCGTTGAAATACCGGGGCATGACGTAATTAGTCTGGAATTGCAATCCTGACTCCAGTTCAGTGGCTGCTTTCTTTCAATTTTATCATTGTCATTGGCACGGCTGCCGATAGGTTATAGCGCTCTCCCTGTAACGCGGATAGATTACTGGAAGTTACCCTGTGGTGACCTTGCACAAGTCCTTCACTGACAATTGCTCAGCGCCATCGATGTTCTGTTATATTGTCGTGTGAACTTCTGATCCTTGGAAGGACAAAGTTAAACACAGTTGCACTGTATTGTATGGTAATGGCTGCACCGTTTTCGAACAACGTAGGCCTAATCATGCACCTCCGCTTTCATTTTAGAGTGAAGCAACATGCATTCGAGTCTTCTGTTTGCATTGTGTCTGGTGGCTTTGGTCACTGCTGCACCAAACAGTTTGAAGGATCCAAGTTCGAGTGACGAAAATCTCGAGCTTTATTCGTCTAAGTTTCTCGACGAGGCGTGGAAAGCTTTCAAAATCAAATTTGGTAACAGCTTTTGATCTGTAGGCTATTAAGAAAGGGCAAATTTTCGTGATGCAACACTCTTAAGTAAAGTTATGTGAAGACTTGACTGGTTTAAAGTGAAGTGAATATTATGTGAGGTGACACATGTTATAATTATTTGTGAGTGATATACGTGAAGTGACAATGTGAAGTGATTATGGGAAGTTATGCTTTCGTAGCGATTTTTTTTCTTGAACCAAATATCGTCGAGCTCGAGAGGTTAGAAATCCATGAAATACATGTTCAAATCAGAATCCACTGAAGTGGTGCATTTTAAAATATTTCCAGGGATTGTGCACGCATTCATTTTGATTAATTAAGAGTAAGCGGTAGGCCTATATTAGACTATATAAATAAAACTGGCAGATTCTTCGGAAGAAATGAGCTTGATGTCATCTGTGAAACTGCTTATTGTTTTAACGTGTTAATTTACTTCAAGTGACAGTTTTTTTTATGAAATAAAATCAGATATACTGAATCGGGAATGCCCTATTTGTCGGGAACTGACATTATCCCCCCTGGACATGGTCTCCTCGGAACATAATCCCCCGGATAAAAGCACCCACTGGACAAAATCCTCCCAAGCAAGGACGTAATCCCTCAGGCTATCATATAATCTTATGATATTTTTGATTCCACTGGAAAAGTTTATTATACTAGTCTGCCCAAAATTGTCCAAAATTGTTTCCAGCAGCAGCGAAACGATGAAAATAATTGTTGGCCTAAATGGAATTTGATTTTTTACGAAACTTTTTCCAGCTAACTAACAATTTCTAACGACATTAACACGTCTTCCAGTTAAGAACTGAACGACATTAACACTTTAAACCTAAATGACACTAATAAGTTTTCTCTTTAAAACTGAATAACTAATTTACACTAACAAGTCTTAACTTTCCAACTGAATGACACAGAGCCTAACAGGTCTTAAGTTTAGGATTACATCTGAATGACAAAGCGAAAAAACAGAGCAATTAAGGTTTATCAGTAACATGCAGAAATAGGCTAATTGCACAGAGGTGGAATTATATCCTTGGGCGTTATGTCAAAGAAAAAATGGGACGGGTGATTTTGTCCGGGGGGCTTTTGTCCGAGGAGATTTGTGCCCGGGGGGGGATAATGTCCTACACTCCATTTGTCCCATATAAAGTGCTCCTAGAAGAATGAAGCTTAACCCTCAGAAGGTTTCGCTACCTTGGCCTACACTCAAGGTCTCGGGGGTGCAAATGCACCCCAATGTATTCTCGATGTATTTGAATCAATCGAATCATATAATACTATAAATAATTGGAGCACAGACAAAGTAGTTTTATTCAAGTAAATTCTAAGACAATTTATTACGTCATATGACGTCATGACATGGCGTCAAAGCAACATGTCGAAAAATGTACACTTTTACAGCACAACTATTTGAAAGTTTTCTGTACAACACAGTTTTAACACTGATTAGTGTAAGGCCTACAGATGAAAAAGCAATATTGCAAAATATCCAATAAGTGTTCCTTATCTACTTGGCACACTCATGCACAGCCTGTGCAAAGTGCGACTAAATGGTCTGCGCAAGCAATGAACCACACCTATGACACGTAGTACGCGATTTCTTGTCTTTACCGCGGTCACACAGAATGCAACGACCCTGCTTTCTCTTCCTCACAGCATTGTCTGCACCGCCATGGCCATTGTTCTGCTCTTCATAATTGTTTTGTGTCGCATCATCTCAAGCATCGTCTTGTGATTCATGCTGTTGTTCAATGCATTCATGAATTGTGGTTTTGAGCATGAGTGACAATCCAGGAATTCTCAGTCTGGATGTTAGATGTTTATAGACCAAATCTTTTCCAAGCTGTTTCAGGAAAAGTCTTCGACGATGTGTTTTCTTTGCATTCCACTGGGGATTCACATGACTCCAGATAATGAAGGCGTTGACTGCAGAGACATCCAGGATATTGTAAACCAACACCATTGGCCACCTGCGAGACTTTCGCTTAGTGGAGTAAGTTTCAACC
>JACEVL010000293.1:415000-420000 GCA_020284085.1 Aporrectodea caliginosa | reverse complement strand
ACCAGGGAATATGACAATATGAACCTAATTTCACGTTTCTGAACAACCAGAATATTGTTCAGATGTGTCGGATAATTAGAAGCCCATGAAATACTGCAATATAATAGGTATGGGAAAATTAAGGCATAGTAAAAATATTGAATATTAGGGACCTTGGCAAGCAGTTCCTAACTTTAGATAGGCTAAGATACTATTATGCATCGTCAGAACATCGGCCGCTGATCCTCTTACTGTCGTTCATTCATTCATTCATTCATTCATTCATTCATTCATTCATTCATTCATTCATTCATTCACTCATTCATTCACTCATTCATTCATTCATTCATTCATTCATTCATTTAGAACACGTATGTAGCATATCTACAAGAAACCTACTCAGAGTCGTTACCAGCCCAACTTCGTCGTTGATAGAACACTCAAATCTAAAAGGAAGTTTATTCAACGTGGTCGGCCAAACCACTGAATTATGTAAGTGCGCGCAAACTGAACAATGAATTTATCACAGGCAGCTAAACTATGGCTGGATCAACCAGTGTGATTCTCGTTAACGATAACGGTAAAAAATGCTCGTTAACGAACATAAAATGATTTCGTTAACGATAACTGTAACTATAACTAAAATAAGAAACTAGTAACTATAACTGTAACTTTAACTAAAATCAAATCTGTAAAGAGAACCACGCTGGGATCAACAGATCTATCGGAAGTCGCTAGAGGCATTTCCCAATTACATTTAGAACAGCCAGACCGAACCCAAACCTAATCAAGGCAAACATTAATCATTCGTTCTTTTTCTACGTACCACACCAGCGGTCCAGAAGCGTGGACCAAAAGCACATAGACTCTAACTGATGTACTCAAATTCTATACACAGTTCCCTGTTAGAAAGAGCACAGGTGCTTGCTTATAGTCGCGTATCAGGAAGTGTCTCAATGACACAGAGATTGAAAAACACCAGCACTCAGTCTACAGAGACAATTACACTATGAAAGAGAGTCATGAACACGACATGGTATGGTGAACCAGACTGCCGGTCCAGGAACAACGAAGATTAACGTCGAAAAACACAAAGCACGTGCCGCTACCAGCATACTTTTCAGAACAGCAACATTTCGTGGTCTTTCAATGAAACGTCAATTTGATACGATCTTAATTAAACTCGTGCTCCGAAGTCAATGCAATGGAGTGTAGTCGTCTGATAGCATGCAATGCAATAGTCCTGTAGTACATGCAAATCTAATGGTAGGTTGTTTTGCCTGGGTTATAAGAACACTTACTAACCGAGAGATTTAAAAACATTGTAGCAAAAAAATAAATTTTCAGGGGTTTCCCAAACCATCAGAGGCAGATTACATTTTGAGGTCGGATTCAACACTCAACAGTTTATTTCGAAAGTAACCTACAGCTGAGGGCGATCAGAAGAGGAATGAAACAGACGATGTTGATCAAACCCATCCACTGCACTTGTAAACAAAACGTATCTATTTACGTCTGCTGGCATGTAGGCCACTGTTGACTCAGTTTACTGTGCATCGTTTTGCTAACTGATGTAATATAATTGTGACACAGGGGGTCAAACCCGTCACATATCGGTTTCTTACCTTTTTACTCAGTCATATTCTACAATTAATCGTGCTATTAGACTTGCAGCCGCATTTATGACCGACTGCAGAGGTGAAAGACGAACCCTGGAAAGACAATGAGAAGAGAATTACAGTAGTCAGTTCGGGAGCATATGTCAACAGTCAGTTCGGGAGCATAATATTATGTCAATAGTCAGTTCGGGAGTATAATATTATGTCAATAGTCAGTTCGGGAGCATAATATTATGTCAAAAGTCAGTTCGGGAGCATAATATTATGTCAATAGTCAATTCGGGAGCATATTATGTATATAGTCAGCTCGTGAGCACTTTGGGGCACTAGAGGATATGATTTGTGTGTGTGTGTGTGTGTGTGTTTGCGTGTGTGTTTCCTGGTGGCCATTTGGCTTAACGGTAAAGGGCGCTGTCGGGCTGTTGAGCATCCGTATAATAATTAAAAGTAATTTTATTTTGCAATTAAAATATGTACGACCCGGAAACTGCCGGCGTGTTCTGCGCAAAGATGTCTGCATGCGGGTTGTTCCTGTGATGATAAATTGGCGGATACGATCAAATGCGGTGTCTGCGGGTGAATTGCAATTACAGAAATCACGTGGATACAGGATACATCTGGAAATAATCAAACGACCTGTAGGCCTAAATAGCGGTTAAACCAATTAGGTATGAAGTCATGTGCCTGTATCATGGCTAATTAGTAGCTTCCATAGAGTCTGATGTTCAATTACAGTTGTCTTTAATCGACGACTTCGAGTTCTATGAACAACAAAGTGTCGAAGAGCAGACACTTTGGTTACTCTCAAAATAACACATATGCCACCAGACTTGTGATGTAACAGGCTTGTGAGGTGCATTTGTTAGGATGTTGCCTAGGCCTAATCATGTGCGCAGCATAACCTCTTGTATAGTATAAAATTGTTCTGTTCTGATTAATCGTGTCGATTATTTTAAAATCTGTCAAGGTTCCAGATGGCCCGATACAAATTTCCATACAATAATAGTATCTGACTTTGCGTATTATGTATATATCCGATTATTCATGCATGTATTTTATTAATCTACGCATGTATGCATGTATATATGTATGTATGTTGACATAATTATATTCATTCATTCATTCATTTCAGTTATTTATATAGCGCCCCTTCAAGATTTCTACTCAGAGGCGCTCCCGACTACAGCGCGGACACTGAATCGGAGTTTCACGCCGAAGCGCATGAGCAATTGCGAGTGAAGGACTTGCCCAGGGTCCCTACGCGGCGGCTTGAGGTGGATTCGAACCCGCAACCCTTCGGCTGCAAGGCACCGAACATACCCTTACACCACGCGCATGTATGCTTGTTAACATGCATGCATGCATAATTGTATTTAATGTAGGGCCTATATTTATGTGCACTTACCAATAAAGTCTCCTTGGTGACTCTCGAAATAACCTACACTCAACTAATCCTAGTAGTCTGAACTGCATAAAATAAATCACGGACACAAAGCATAAGTGATGTTTAACAGACATGTGATGCTTGTGACAGGGTGCATTGGCGAGGGTGAGCTTCGTTAACTGCTATAAATGGGTATGATGATGACCGGGATCTGAAAGAAACACTCGGCTGCTCTACTCATAGGTACTGTCTTCAACTCATTTACAACGAAGTAGGAAGAGTGCATTGTACAAATCAGTAACTGTACGTTTTCTTCTAGAAGCGAAAACAAACCGGTAAGCTCTATACTCTCAATCATCTTTTAACATTAATTTGTTTTATATCACATGTTTATATGGGAACCGTACTATTTCAAGTGTCCTCGTATGAAGCCATTAGCCTAGCCATCCTGCAAGTATTTAATAATAGGTGTAAATCACTCGTGTAGGCTGTTTTAAGTTTGGGAGAACGGGTTTCTTTACAATAGTTCTCTCAAAGCAGAATGTAAGTACATTCTTTTTTGAACCAATTGTTAACCACATTATGGTGCACATTATTAAGAATATAATCACAAGTAAATCTTCCTAATAATAAATGTTTTGCGTGCCAGACTTTCATATATTTTTTTATTTCAGAGCTGAATCAGCATGCATTGGAGTCTTTTGATTGCGACTTGTTTGGTGGCCTTGGGGTCTGCCGCACCAGACAGTCCACGACTGATTTTGGGCGACATGAAGCTGAAAATTCACTCGTCTAAACACCTCGAAGAGGAGTGGCAAAACTTCAAAATCAATCACAGTAACGTTATTTTATCTCTAATTCAGAAAAGGCAGATATACGTAATGCAATGGACTGCCATGTAAAGAGCAGCACACTGAAACAAAGTGGAGGGGCAAGTGATTCAAGTTCGATGACGTTTGGGAAGTGATATAATTACGTGATGTGAATTATGTGAATCAATGTATACGAAGTAAGATAAAGTGAGGCGAAGTGAAGTTATGTGAGGAGAGGTTATATTTAGAGGTGTTCAGTCGGTATGCGGACTGTTCATCAAAGGACGATTCATCAAGGGACTATTCATCACGGACTGTTCATCAAGGGACTGTTCATCAAAGGTCTTTTCATCAAGGGACTGTTCATCAAGATGTTTATTGAATTGATGAATAAATTCTTGCTAAAATTGAAGTTAGATTGATGAAAGGAATTTTTGCTTAAATGGAGGCTGGATTGATGCAAATAATTACTGCTTAAATAGAAGTTGGAATGTGATGAAAATTATTTTGCATAAATCGAAGCTGGATTGATTAAGAGCATTAATGTTTATATAGAAGTTGGAATGATGAAAAGAATTCTTGCTTAAATAGAAGCTGGATTGATTAAAGGAATTTTTGCTTAAATGGAGATTGGATTGATGAAAATAATCATTGCTTAAATAGAAGTTGGAATGATGAAAATAATTTTTATAGGAAAGTCAAAGTTGGATTGATGAAAATAATTTCTTATGAAACTAGAAGCTGCCTTGATGAAAATAATACTTGCGTAAATAGAAGCTGGATTGATGAGTGTTATCATGGACATTGGTATTAAAATGTCATATAATATGAAACGATGATGATGACGACGACGACGACGAAGACGACGACGACGACGATGATGATGATGATGATAATAATAATAATATTATTGCAGCTTTTAGTATTGATGTTGATTGATGGTGTTTAACAATAATGATAATAATTATAATTATAATAACTGGTCCCATGGGCGAGGGGCAGGTACGTTGCTTGGGACGCAGCAACCATCCACACCTGCGCTGCCTCCTATATCCATCTGACATCGGCAATGCCCGGGGTAGCAGCCGAACATGCCGCAGACCGGAAGAGTGCCAAATACTCATCCCTCCCCTTTACTCACGATTTCGATCCAGTAGCTATCGAAACGATGGGCCCCGTCAATCGCACATTATTATTATTATTACA
>JACEVL010000293.1:355000-410000 GCA_020284085.1 Aporrectodea caliginosa | reverse complement strand
CTTTGAAGGAGGCCGAGCGCAGTATATTTTAATTGCAAACTTAATTGAAATGTATTTGGACATTTATATACCGCCGCTCAAATTGCAAAACAAATGCGACTAACTATGGTAGGCACACTGTCTAATTATGAAACATATAGGCTAGACCTACCATAGCCTGTGAAGTCACATTTCATGCCAACTTCAAATTTTGCATAGATCATGACTGTGTTACGGAGAAATTTCACACAAATAATTCATGTAGATTCAATAGACGGGAACGTTGATATAAGATGTTTTGGTGTAACTACGTAGAATGGACCATGCAGATACAACCAGTCGAATGTAGGAGCAACTTGCAATGATTATGCGTATATCCGGAAAACAGAGTGGGCACTACAGGTAGCCGTTGCTGCTGTCGGTCCAATCTCTGTAGCCATTGAAGTTCTGCCGTCTTTGCAGTTTTACAATGGTGGTTAGTAGAACAGAATCTATATCAAACGCTTAAATAGTTACTTAGGTATATACTATATATATATATGACAGAATGTCTGTGTGTGTGTGTCGTTTGTGACGCTCTGACGCTGTTTCACTCGGACCAGCAACACGCGCCGGCAGACGCTGCCCGATCACTGCGAGGATAGGACGGACGGACGGACGGACTGAGACAATCTGGTTTACGTCACCCAACGTCATCTCAATAGCCAATAACAAACGTTGTCATAGCAGCGCGAGATCATGGACAACGGACGAACGGACGGACTGACGGAGCATAGCTATTATACAGGCGTCCATGATGGTTGGAGGGATGGAGAGAAGGAAGGGAGGGACGTAAGAGGGAGTGGGAGGTTGAGGGAAATAGGGAGAAGAGGGTCGAGACTAGCGCAGCCAGCGGGTAGCCACCGTAAGAGGTCGCTCGAGTGAGAACGACACCACGAGAATGGCGCAGCCAGCGAGTAGCCAGTTTGTAGTTAACGCTAGAGGTCGCAAGATTTCTGTTGTTCCTCAGTATATTAAATCCACCGCCCAGTTTCAAAGAGAGTACAGTTAGCAAACAAGAGGCAGAGGCAGAGGAGGGAAAATGGAGGTTGGAAATTATACCGTCGCATAGATTCAAATTTGCGTGTATTTAAATTCGGTAGGTGGCGAGGCAACAATGTTTGAACCGTCGCAAAAATTCAAATTTGCGTGTAATGAAAGGCGGTAGCTGGCGCTGCAACAAAGTTTTAACCGTCGCAGATATTCAAACTTTAGTTAAATGAAATCGGTAGGTGGCGTCGCTAGCAACTTAAAATTGTCGCGTAGATTAAAATTTTCGTGTGATGAAATTTGTGCTGCGCGATAGTCTGTTGCCCTGTATAGTGTATACGTCCGCGGGCCGCCGGTCATGCGATTTTAATTGGATTATCCGTTCTCTAAACCTCATCGTGTTAGGATGGGCAAACATCTAGTTATACAATAATTCGATACATTCATTGTATTTCCGAGCTGTTTTTATATGCAGGTGCTTATGTTATATGCATACATTATGTATGTATGTATGAATTTATTTATATACGTAATAATGTATATATGTATGCTTGTATGTATGTATGTATATATATGTTTATATATGCATGCATGAATGTATGCATGTATTTGTGTTTGTATGTACAGGCTTTGTTAGTGCAACCACGATGTCACAGATGCTATACGAACCTCTGTATGGTGAGGCTTTGTGGGACAGCACGGGGATGCCCTACTTCAGGCTATAATGCGACGGCTGGTCCGTTTGCGATATCTCCCTGACGGCCATCAAACCTTTGAAGAACTATTCCAGTACGCAGATTCCAGTCTCTTTCAGCTCTCATTAATTATCCCACACGTTTTGCGTTGGCAATTACCCCAACCCATTAAACCTGCTATCTATTCACTGCTCTCTTGACTTCATAATAGAATAATACCCGCTTCAGACAGTTTGGCTCGTAAGACATTTGTTGTATGTATGTTTCATCCTTGACTAATGATATTGTATCATTTGTACATGTATTATGTATAATAATATTTGCAAATGTGCACTTATGTATGTGCACATTTGCAAATATTATTATACATGTACATGTACAAATGATACAATATCATGTATGTAGCCTATGTGTGTATTACGCATGTATTACGTGTGTATTACGCATGTATGCTCTCTTCAGCGATTGTATTTTTTAGGCGTTTACGATGACCCAACATGCAGTGGTGCAAAGTTGAACCACGCTGTCTTGGTTGTTGGATACGGGAAAACCGACGCTGGAAAGAAATACTGGATTGTAAAAAACAGGTGAACGTAGAAACAAAAGTGTTTATTGGTGAATGTATGATGTAGAACGCATTCTCAATTTTACTAGAACACAGTTTGACTCATCATTATCATTATCGTCATCGTAATCGTCATCATGATCATCTTCATCTTCATCATCATCATCCTCCGCTTCCTCCTCTTTCTCCTCCTCTTTCTCCTCTTCTTCCTCCTCTTCATCTTCCTCTTCCTTCTCATCGTCGTCATCGTCATCATCATCATCAGTCTAAGCGGCATCGTGTTTATTGTTTTGGGATTCAATTTTTAACAATTCATCATGTATGTATGTATGTATGTATGTATGTATGTATGTATGTATGTATGTATGTATGTATGCATGAGCACTTGTTATAGCGCCCTTCCAATATTTCTACTCAGAGGCGCTGCCGACTACAGCGCGGAAACTGAATCGGAGTTTCACGCCGAAGCGCATGAGCAGTTGCGAGTGAAGGACTTGCCCAGGGTCCCTACGCGGCGGCTTGATCGGTTTCGATACGAAGATGTCGTTAGGAAGCTATACTGGGAAGAATCTGTCTCTTCAGCCCAAATGACTATACAATTCTATTAACTGAATTCACACTGCTTTTATTTCATTACATACAGATTGCACGACGAATACAATTATTGTTAAAAATACGCCTTAACACTAGAAGGACGGCATGGGTCATTTTTGACCCATAGCGCACTTTGCGAGCGTGCCATGTAGCACCCAGTAAACATTAAAGGAAAATATTTTACGATATCTATGGCATTGTGGTCGCAAAGGCATAGAAGAAAAATCTTATTAATAGCTGGTCAGGTATAGGAGTTAGAACAGCAAATACCTAGAAGGACGGATTGGGGTCATTTTTGACCCATGAAACTATTACTGCAAATGCCTATTTTTCTAGTGTTTATCTGATATAAACCTTACTTATTTATGACGGCATTGCAAAACTCACGTTCTTCCCGCCATTTGTAAACAGTTTTGTTTATTGTTTCAAACACAATTGATATAAAAACAGCTATATCTGAGGGTTATCAATACCTGCGCTAAAATGAGTTGTCATGTACGATTATATGCATAGGGCCTACAGCAAACCAAGCCCTTCGTTTGATTCAAGAAATCGGTGAGACAATGATAGTGATGCCTCTGTCTCAGATACCGGAATATTCCGCCACGCAGCGCATGAAGAAATTACTTCTGCGGCGGAAGGTGTTTAGCATTTTATCTAATGACGACTAATACTGACCCTAACCGACCCTCACAACGCCTAATCTCACCATAACCGACCCTCACTACGCCAATTGATAGAAGTAACGCAGTTTGGACAGTGCGCATGCGCCGAAAGTTGCGCATGCGCAAAGGTCATCTGTCACGGAATTATATCAAAAATATTACTTCTGGGGTGGAATTTTCCGCTGCAGAAGAACTATCCTTAAAAATACATGTTTTCTATCAGTGAAACTGTATGGGTCAAAAATGACTCATTCCGTCCTTTTAGGTGGTAGAAAAGAGCCGTCCTTCTAGTGTTAACCCAGTAGCGCCCAAACTCTTCCCCAATGAGAAGCAACAACAGTCATGTACAAACCGTTGATAAAGAGTTTCACCACCGCTACTGCAATGAAATTGGTAGCGACAGTCACACACTGGTTGTCGTGCCACCTCATAGCTATCACATGAAGCAGTTGTCGTAGTAGACCTCATATCACGTCGGTTTGGTAATCCAACTGAATGGAGAAGTAAAACGTGGTGACTCAGCCCAAGCCTCTAGTTATGAAAGTTACCGGCATTTTACCACAGTACGCCTACACGTTGATGTTGAACGGATACCCATTGTCAGATACCAGAACCCACAATTTGCATCCGTTTGCCTCGAATGTATATTTTAGTTGAGTGATGTCAGCAACCGGGTCCTGTGACTCTCATCGTCTGAACCTTTATGCACAGAAGCAGTAACTGGCTCAGCAATAGCAGGTGGATGAGTCGAAAGCATTAGGGCATTTTCATTCACCCACTCTTCATTGGACACACCATCCACTATCTCTGGTGGCATAACTATTTCAAAATCTCTCTCAATAGCAGACACTGCATCTGAAGCCTGTGCTAGGTGAACGAGCTGCTAAGTGTTATCATTGTCTCCTTCTGCATCAGACTCTATAATGGTGATCGCCTCAGACAAGGAGACCTTTCTTTACACCTGAAAAAGGCATTGTATAAGGTGTGATTGCTGTGTAAACTAAAAATTCTAATTTATCTCATATTCATTTATAAATATGGACATTAGTAATGCACTCGATGAGGAGTTTCGATAACTCAATGAATTTCTCCACAATGTTCCCAAATGGGAACAGACTACATTTGTGCCCAATATTCCCATTTGGTAACATCAAAGATTTACTAAACATTTCTACCACAATACATTTGATTTTTCAATGTGCATTTGGCATAGCAGTAGCTACTTAAAGTTACACCTAAATCACATAAACACTTGTTAAAATTTAAATTCTCTTACCTTATATGTAGACGAGAAACCGGAAGCAGCCGAATTTTGACAAAAACCCGTACTTCAAAGATGGCAGCTGCACACTAAAAACTTTCTGCAAACGCAAAATTAGTCTAAAATATCTAAAATATCGTAGTTGGACTATTTAACAGTCAAAAGCAGCCCACAGTAACACAATACACTTATTTTGTACTTAAATCTGCGTGTTCCCAAATGGGATCATTGGGCGCTAACGGGTTAAGGTTCAACTGCCCCCGAAAAACGTGAAAGGCGTGAGTGCATGATTATTGTAGCTTATGTATGTACGTATGTATGTATGTATTAGGCCTATGTGTATGTATGTAACAGAGAACTTGTATAATAGTGCAATATATGTAACTCACATGTTCGCTCCGGCACGACTACCTAGGAATCAGCGGACAAAATTTGTTTTAATGTGTTTTTTAGTCGAGGAGAAAACGTTTCCTGAACTGCTAAACATGCTATTGTCTGACAGCAGATTGTATTAAAACGACACCTAAAACCCAATTCCCAAAGTGTTAGAATTACCGTTTTAAGCTATCGCATTACAAGTTTCTTGGTTGACGTGTTTGCAGTTGGGGACCCAAATGGGGAAAGGATGGCTATATCTGGATGTCAAAGAACAAGAAAAACCAATGTGGAATCACTAACGTAGCTGTTTATCCTATTGTGTAATTACCTTGTGTGATACAAATACTCAGTGTATAAAAAACAATAAATGATAAAGCTTCGCTTGCAACGCAAGTAGGGATAGACGAAAATTACGAATTCACTGAATTCACGGAAACCGTGAATTTTGGCGTTTGCTGTGAACTTTAGCACTTGCCTTGATTTGCCGTGTTTTTTCACATTGTAGGCCTATTGCACTTTTTGTGTCGATATCTATAAACTTCTGATGTTATCATAGCAAATTGGACCTAAAACTGCCGCCATGGTTATCAACAATACGATAGCCAAGAACGAAGGCATTTTTAATCAACTGTCAGATAGCGCCAAAGGTAGCCTAAGTTAAACCATTGCATTCTGACTTGGAACTGCGACATCGTTTATTTTATTGACTGCGCTGTCGTAACGTCGTAAACAAATCACTTAAATCAGCGTTTTATGAACACAATTTGGACTTTCAATTGGTGCCGTGAATTCGCCGTGAATTTGGCAATTTAAACAAAAATATGTAGTGATATTTTCACTTTTTTACCGTGATTTTCGTCTATCCCTAAACAAAAGCTTCTTAATGCTTTTGGAATTTCAAATTGCGCTATTTTCAAACGAAATGTACCTACTTTTTAATATCTCTTATGACTAAAAAATTAATCCACTATCTTTATTTTATTTAAGAAAATGTGACGCTGCTTTCGACATTTTTATATATAGCCTATTCGTCAAGATATGATTTCTGTGGCACATTTGGTTGAAGGTTATTGATTCTTTTCAATTTAAAAATGCTAAACTACGGTACTTTGGTCAACATTACTGGTGATTCGCTTCACAAGTTTAATTCAGAATCCACTCGAAGAGCGCTTATGCTGTTTTCAAACTATCAATTATGATTAAATTCTTTCTTTGTTTGTAATAAATATTAGAAGATCAATATTCAGGTATATTGGATTTTTTGAGAACAGTTTTCTAACGTAATCAAATGCCATGCTTTAAGACGAAACCCAGTTACTCTGTTTGGCTCATTGATACCTCTGAGTCGTTGACTTGGCTGAATAAATAAGGCTGAGTTTACCATAAGAGGTTTGGAGGACTAAAATCGCTGAAATAAAATATGTCACCGCCTAAGCCCATAACCTTGCTATTAGGAATTTAAGTGCCATCGTCGCAGATCAGAATAGATTGACAGCTAACGACTCTCTGACACCGGCCCAAATGCCTACGGCAGGCACTTTAGATCTCTAAGGTAAACTAAATGTATGTGTCAAGCTGTCAACCTGTTACATACTCTTACTACTCGTGAAAGATCATTTGGACTCTTAACCTCAGGCTACCAAGGTTCTTTGAGACATCGGCTACCAAGGGAGGGGGGGGTGGTTACTACCCCATGGATTTCGTGTTTAGTGTTAGATATCATATCTTGTAATATAGCAATGGATTCAGTATTCATTTATGAACACAATTGTATATTTAGTTTACTGTTGTACATTATGTGAATGCACCTCAAAATTACATAATTGTTAACAATGGAACCGATAATTTGCTATATTTTATATTATTGCGTACATTTTGTACTTGTAGGATAAACAAATACACGATTATGTGTGTTTTGAAACTGATCTATGTATTCAAGAACATTTTAAACATAATGATGCTTCGTTTCTAACAATAGCCTACAAACTAGTCCATAGTCTGTTTTAGTTGCAGCGAAATCTAAAGTCATGCAGCTATATCAACATGAAACAAGACTTTACGTTATTGTTCACGGCAGTCAAATATGTTAGTGTTCCTAGCAGTTATTGCAAATTACGCCCGTTGTTTTGTACGAATGCTTCCTGTAAACTGGCTTCTCACTTCATCTTCAGTATCTGTTTCAGCTAATATAAGTTTAATCTGTAGCTGTTGACAATCGTTTATGTAGAAATTTCGGTTTACGTTGTGATGTTTCATCAGCCATTTTCACACAGATAACGTGTATTATTAATTATTTTGATCACCTACAGTTTTCAAAAGACAAATAAGTAAGCAAGCAAAGGAAGCTCTGCATTCCCTCTACAGAATTACATACCGTAGGCTATTTGTTTCTCTTCCAGGAAGAATAACGAATACGCTATAGTCGAAAACTAAGTGGGTGGTATTCAACCCTCTGGTACCTCGGCTATATCGGGAATTACCTTTTAATAGCGTTGGAAACCAGCACGATGTTTACCTCAAAATGTGCGCAAATGAACCTCGTACAGCTAACTAAAATGCCAAAATTATATTCCATATGAAACAAGTTTGTTATGCATAAAAACTTAGGGTGGGGATGTAACCCGTATACTCTTGGTAGCCCAAGGGTTAAACACAGACCCGGTCCTGATGTTAACTGCACAAGTTGTAGAACAACTCTGTGTCACCTAATCGTTGTCCTGTAGGCCTATAAGAGCGAATGCAGAATTTAGTTTTAAGTGTTTAAGTAAGAATGTAGGCCTATGTAAGTATCATTCTTTATTAACCAATTGCTTATCGCACTTTGGTGAACATACATCTGATAATGAAATGCAATTGAACATTTTTATAGCTCCCATTCATGATATCTATTCAGATACGCTCTCTGCGCTAGGCTATAATGAAATTTGAAGTCATTACGAACGAATGTGTTACAGCAGTTAGCAAAGCAATGCACAGTAAGCTGATAGAGTCAACATTGGCTGGCCCACGCACACACGTGGAACCAATATCGGATTTCTGTCGACAGCGGCAGATGGCATGGATGTTCAGAATCTCTGAGCAAAGTGGCGTCGTTAGAGAATAGCGACGACAGGTGACAGCGTTCCCACACACGATGACGCTGCCGACAAGCAGTCACTCACTGGTGGAAGATGACGCACGTATGGCCAGCCGTCGATGCACAAGGAGTACTCAGAAAGGGCATTCCTCGATTGTCGGTCAGTAGATTGAAGAGTTACCCGTGACTTACGGTCGACGTAACTCAAATGGTCCGCGTCGGTCGTCCTCCACCGAGACGAAACAACTCGGCTACAGGCGGGGTACACGGTCCATATGGCTCAGACGCGACCAAGCACCAACGTTGTCGCGGTCCTGTTTGTGCTTTCAAGGCAGACGACTGGTTACGTAAAAAAGATTTACCTCGACTGTCAACAATAATATTTTATGTGACATCGTGAGAATCAGTAATTTAACGACTCATAAATAATTGTTCTTTTGTCACATTATTTTCTTTTAATAGTCTAACAAAACTTGAGTGCGGCGTATAGGCTATATGAGAATTATTATCACGTAAATAATTCAACACTCTTCAACAAACCTCAGAAACGAACAAGTCATTTTTGTGGTTTAACCAAGCTACCTTGGGAACGGCACAATTTAATTCAACACCGGGTCCAAAATCACCAATGCGTCTGCCGTAGCTAAAACACAATGACCTAAACAAGGGTTTACTGAACATGAAATACATAATTGAAATGATAGAAAAATTGAGTGCAGCGCAGGCAAAAATCATTATCACCGAATGCAACTCTTTTCAAACCAAATTTAACATTCAGAATTGTAGACGTCATTTTTTGGGTCTACAACAAAACAACCATGTAAATAGCACAAATTCAACATGGAGTCCAAAATCAGATTGACCGACAGAACAAGTAACTCAGATGTGGACCAGTTTGACAAATTAGATTTAGGCCTAATACTGGCCAGCATATAAATAATTATGCCAACTGAATAGTCAAACTGCGGCCACCAACCTGCCATTCATCACTGAGATGAGGATGTTCCACCTGCTAGATCATCTGAGTCAGACAGCCGATGGAGCTGATCGTCTTCCAGCCTGGTACCTGCGTCTTGCAGCACCCTTCTACTCTGGAGCCATTGCCCATTTGGTCAACCTTTCACTGGGTGTCTCCCACGTTCCCATTCAGTGGAAAA
Source organism: Aporrectodea caliginosa (assembly GCA_020284085.1). Taxonomy (NCBI): domain Eukaryota; kingdom Metazoa; phylum Annelida; class Clitellata; order Crassiclitellata; family Lumbricidae; genus Aporrectodea; species Aporrectodea caliginosa. The sequence continues at coordinate 400,601 of JACEVL010000293.1, read as the reverse complement.
TCGCGGTAATCCATCCAGTAGCCAAAGTGCCTGCACCATCAGCCCCAGCCGATTACCGTCCGATTTCAGTTACCCCAGTCCTATCAAGGCTGGTGGAACGAGAGTTGGTGCAGCGATACATATATCCAGCGCTGGAAGAACAACCGATGGCCAGCCTTCTTGACGACCAGTATGCCTTCAGACCAACTGGTTCAACAACTTCCGCCGTAATTTCCATTCTGCACCATGTCACTTCACTTCTCAAGAACAATAACCACGTCTCAATCATATCGTTGGATTTCTCTAAAGCTTTTGACACGGTCCGTCATTCAACCCTAGCGTGCAAGCTTTCAAGTCTGGACATACCTGATACAATATACAATTGGATTCTCAACTTTTTCAAGGACAGAGGGCACGTTACGCGATTCCAGGGGAGGCTGTCCTCAGTCAGGTCCATCAACGCAAGTATCGTCCAGGGATCGGGGATTGGACCATCCAATTACATCGTCAACGCCTCTGACCTAAAAGCACAAAATTCCGAGAACCGCATCGTAAAGTACGCTGATGATACGTACTTATTAATCGGGGCGTCGATGCGTGACACAATCGGAGAAGAGCTACAAGCTGTCACACGCTGGGCCACCCTGAACAACCTTCGACTGAACAGTGACAAGACAAAAGAAATGATAGTCCTGCGTCGAGCCGGTGGACCTATCCCGGAGCCCGTTGATGGACTGACTCGAGTCTCGACGCTGAAGATTCTTGGAGTCACCCTTCGGTCAGACCTTCGTGTCACATCTCATGTGGATGAGATCTTGGCTGCCAGCTCAGGATCGCTTCATGCATTGCGCATCCTGAGATCACATGGATTGCCGCCAATGGCCCTGCAAGAGGTGACTCGCGCCACCACAGTGGCTAGAATAATGTATGCTGCTCCTTCCTGGTGGGGTTTCACTTCGGCAGATGATCGAGCTAGAGTTGAAAGATTTCTGAGAAGATTACGAAGAACGGGGTACCTCAAGGATGATTCTCCTACGGCAGAGGATATGGCCAAACATGCTGACGAACGTCTCTTGGCTGCCGTCATCAGATGTGACCACCACGTTCTTCGAGGACTATTTCCTCCTGTTGTTAACATCAAATATCATCTACGACCCCGCCCACATAACTACACATTGCCTCCGAAAGACGATAGACAGTTTATCCCCAGAGCCCTATATAGAAGCTCTCTTGGTGATATAGGCTAATCTGACATTGTATGACTAAAAACACCATACTCATTTTAAACTTTTCTATTAGGCTACTATTATGTATCAGATAGCGGTGTGTCTACCTGTTTCTTACCAATAAACGAATATATTATATTATATAGTTGCTGTTACTAATAGATTGCACATGCTCAACATTATTATTATGGATTATTATGTTCGACCACTGCCAGCTGAGGATGTTATATATATATATATATATATATATATATATATATATGAAATATAAAAGGTAAAATTACTTATAATTATGTGTTATAATATGTGGAATATGTGGAATATAAACATTCAGGCTAAGAGGTTTTTTTTGCGACATCGGCTACCAAGGGGTGGTGGTTTCCAACCCCTGTATTTCGTGTTTGGTTTTAAATATCATATAATGTTATACAGCAATGGATTCAGCATTAATTTTTGAAACATAATGATATATTTAGTTATCAATTATCTGAATGCACCTGGAAATTACACATTTTTAACAACGGAACCGATGATAAGCAATATTTTATAGCATTGCTTGCAGCTTGTACTTGTTGATTAAACAAATAGCCTATAAGATTGTCCCGTGTGATGATGCTTCATCTGTAACAATAGCCTACAAACTAGTCCATAGTCTGTTTTAGTCGCAGCGAAATCTAAAGGCATGCAGCTATATATCAACATGAAACAAGACTTTACTTTATTGTTCATGGCAGTGAAATGATTATGTCAGTGGTCCTTGCAGTTAGCCTATTGCAAGTTACTCCCGTTGTTTTGTGCGAATGCTTCCTGCAAACAGGCTTCTCACTTCATCGTCAGTATCTGTTTCAGCTAATATAGGTTCTAAATCTGTAGCTGTTGACAAATGTTTACGTAGAAATATCGGTTTACGTTGTGATGTCGCATAAGCCATTTTCGGTGTCACGACAACTCGTCGAACGACATTTTCGTCTACGACACTTCGTCTACAGACATTTCGTCTACAGACATTTCGTCGAACGACATTTCGTCTACTAAGTTATTTGATATTATCACTTTAAAATGGAAGCTGGATTGATGAAAAAAACTGTTTCCCTAAATGGAAGTGGGATTGATGAAAACATTCCTGTGTTGAAATAGAAGCTGGATTGATCGAAATAATTTTTCGCGTAAATAGAAGCTGGAAATCAACCTGGATGCATGGATGAAAATACGTTTCCATTCAATAGAAGCAGGATGGATGAAAATAATCTTGTCAGTAATTAGAAGCTAGATTCCTGAGAATATATAGCACGTTTTAGCGAAACTATAAGAAAGCGGCCTCTGTTGATTAGCCGTAATGGATACAGATACACTCGTAGACGAAATGTCGTTAGACGAATTGTCGTAGACGAAGTGTCGGTAGACGAAATGTCGGTAGACGAGTTGTCGCGGAACCGCCATTTTCACCTAGATAATTGGTATGATTATTTATTATGATCACTTCCGGTTTTTAATTTAACATACGGTAGGCTACATATCTTGTCATGACAGACAATAGGTTTTATTCCAATACTTATTCTATTCCATTAAAAGAACAAATAATTGAAATGTTATTTTCATAATCAAAACACAAAATTTAATGTCAACAAATACACTTTTCAAAAGGACGACGAAGACGACGACAATCTTGAACTGTTATAGGCTAATAGGCAGTGGCGTAACTAGAGTCAAAATGGAACCCGGGCAGCTGCGCAGACCAACTCAACATTAGCCTAATCATAATTTTAAGATTTAAGTAGTATTTGGTAGATATCATATCACCCTGCCACTACCCCTTCTCCGTCTCTCCATTAGCCTTTCCTTCCGCCTCTACCTCTCCCACTCCACTCCACCTCTCCCTCCGCAACCCCTCCTCCTCTGCTTCTGCTGACTGTGGCGAAGGATTTAAAGCACTGAGGACGAAAAGAAACCTTGCGACCTCTAGTGTTGACATGTAATTTAGGTTGAACCGGGGTATGTAGTTCTCCTTTGGAAATGTCCTCTGGAAACTTTTGTAGAGGTTGAGCTTCTTTGTTCCGATCATTTCTTGTGTTTGTAACGACGTCTGGTGGTGGTGGATTGACTTGCTGATTAGTATCTGAAGTTGATGTAGAAGCTGTGTCATCTGATTTTTCCAAGCATGAGACAGCCGTGTTCCTCCTTTTTGGGCTAATAATAAATCCGAGCGCTGATAACTTTTGCGATCCAGACGATGCTGCTGCCAATTCTTCATTTAATTTTGCGTTTCTTTTTTTGGTCTAGAGCAGCCATGGTTAACCCGGAAAGAAATTTAAATTATATTTTACACAAACACAGCAAAATTAATATACTTCTGCAATGGCCCGGGAAGTGTACAAACACACAAGGACTTTAGACTCATCTCCATGCCCTATTCCCTCAGCCAAGGACCTCTGGATATTATCTTTTATCAAGGGGTTCGTGGCTCAGCCTATAAGCAATGTTGTGCAAAGTCCAAGCAGCGCATAGTTGGAATGTGAAACATAATACTGGAATTACCCACAAATATCTTAAAGTTAAAATTGCTTAGAATTACTGAGTGCGGGGGGTTCAGAGTTAGCGATAAGAGATAGACCGGAGACAGAGAAGAGACAGATGGACAGAGAGGGATAGAGATCGTAGAGACAGGGACAGACAGAGACAGTCAGAGAAGGAGAGAGGGAGATAGACAGGGAGATAAAGGAGAGACAGAGACAGAAGGAGAGAGAGAGAAACTCTGCTTGCACAACCCGGGCAGAATTAAATCTAACCCGGGCAGTGCCCATAATTGCCCGGGCGTGGCTACGCCACTGCTAATAGGAAAGCCATCGAGCATAGTCTTATTAAAAATAACGATAATGATGATGACGATGATGATGATGACGAAGAAGAGGAGGAGGAGGAGGTGAATAAGAATAAGAAGGAGGATGAGGAGGAGAGAAAAAGAAAAAGAAGAAAAAGAAAAGAGGAAAGAAGAAGAAGAAGCAAAAGAAGCAGAAGAAGACTTATTCTGGTGGTGGTGGTGACGATGATGGTTATAATTGTTGACTATAATTTGTCTGCAGGATGATTCAGAGTTTATTAATTTCATTGGCGACTATGTGGCTTCCAAAGATTGGTTCCGCGACAACTCGTCGAACGACATTTCGTATAACGACAATTCGTCTACAAGTGTATCTGTATCCATTACGGCTAATCAACAGAGGCCGCTTTCTTATAGTTTCGCTACAACGTGCTATATATTCTCGGGAATCCAGCTTCTAATTACTGACAAGATTATTTTCATCAATCCAGCTTCTGTTGAATGGAAACCTATTTTCATCCATGCATCTAGGTTGATTTCCAGCTTCTATTTACGGTAAAAATTATTTCGATCAATTCAGCTTCTATTTCAACACAGGAATGTTTTCATCAATCCCACTTCCATTTTGGGAAACAGTTTTTTCATCAATCCAGCTTCCATTCTAAAGTGACAATATCAAATAACTTTTTAGACGAAATGTCGTTCGACGAAATGTCGCTCGACGAAGTGTCGTATACGAAATGTCGTTCGACGAGTTGTCGTGACACCGCTTCTTCTGGTCACGACAGACGTCATCGAACCAGGGATCGGATGGTCTTTTCCGGATGGTCACCTTGCGAAGGGGGACCAGCCTGTCGAGGACACCGGCGATGACGCTGTCGTAAACACTTGCCAGTTGGTCGGCATCCAGAGATTTTATGAAGTCCATGTCGCATAGGGGCGACTTTTGAATAGCCAAGCGGAACTCATCGACTTGAAAATGCTTCCAAGACCGACGAGTTTCAGTGACATAGATTGGTGGTGGTCGTCGTAGGTCTGTGGACCATTTGATGCGTCGATGGTCTGACAGACCGGTGTGGATCACGTCAATAGTTGGAGCTGAGAGGTCACTCCTAGTTAAATATTATACTCCTAGTTAAATGTTCAACTCCTCTTCTCTATAATATGACACAACTCCAGGCATGTCCTATAGGCCTATCAACTCCAACCTCCTCTCCATTCTACCCACTCACCAATAAAGATCTAGAACACACAACCATAGGCTACTGCTTAACCAAGAAAAATATTTTTCATCAATGGAACTTTTATTTATGCAAAGAACCATTCTTATGGGTCCAGCTTCTACTTAAGGAAAGTTTTTTTCATCAATCCAACTTCTATTGCATCAAAAACTTAGTTTTATCAATCCAGCTTCTATTTACGATAAATAGTATTTCCATCGATCCAACTTCTATTTAAACGCATAAATGCTTTCATCAATCCAACTTCCATTTATGGAAACAAATTTTTTCATCAATCCAGCTTCCATTTTAATTTGACGATATAAAATAATTTAACAACATAAACTACAGTTTAACCTATTTTAATTTTGCTCAAGCAAATTTGGTTCACTTTTACACTGGAAGACGTTTGCGTATTATACATGAATAGTTATACAAGTGAAGTTAGGCTTAATTTGCATTTCCATCATTTCTTTTATGCAACACAATTTCAGAGCCAATTCACATTTAGTCTAGTCGAGAATAAAATTTAAAAACACACTCGAAATCAGTCACATGAGCAATAACTATGAACACTGGCTATGATACACTTTAAAAGCACTTCAAAAGTAAAATGGCATCCATTCGAAAACATTATTTTTGGATATCAGTATATGTCATGATTACAGAAGGTGGAGGTCACCATCGAGGTAAATTCTGTAAAATAATATAGACAACAGGAAACAGCAACAGAAGGTAACCATAAAGCATTATATAATTCATTGCAATTCTTTGTTCGCAACAAAATCGGTGTCAAAGTAATAAAGTAAAATTGTAACTTGTGAATTATTCTGTTTCTATGTTCAAGTAAATAAACTTGACAGATGCTCTCAAAGAATTGTCCAAATAATGTATCATTCTGTGGACCAATCGAGTTAGTGACGATAACAATGTTCTGTAAAATCCTTTTCCATTTCAAACATTCCATCACAGATTCCACAGCCATATGGTCTCAAAACGAAATGCTTTATAACATCAGTATTTGTCAGATGATCACCAGAGAGACAGTTTTTACTTGGACATGGATTTGCATTATGAAACTGCAGTAGATCTTGCACATTTTCTAATGTTGACATTTTGTTATCTTCAACATATTTCTCACTTTCAGCCCAAATGCTCAAACTCTGTTGAGAACTATTTCCATTGTATCCATTTGTCATGTTCAACAAAAAGCTTTGACATTTATGTAGTTTTTCTTCAGTATTTGCTGTCAAATTGCATTTAGGTTGAACCATAAAGGCTTTGTTATGTAAGCCTGAATTATCGTTGCATCGTTTTCCTGTAGTGTGGTTTCTTTTATGGGTTTCTAGATAACTCCTTAGTGCAAACGTTTCCTGACACAAATTACATTCATATAATTTTTCAACAGTGTGTGATCGTGTATGTTTATCCAGATTACTTTTATTAAAAAATCCCTTTTCACATAAATTGCACTTGTATGGTCTTTCTCCTGTGTGGATTCCTTTATGGCGTTCCAGATTACTTTTCCTGGCAAATACTTTTTGACAAAAATCACATTTGTTTAGATTTTCTCCAGTGTGAGATCGTGTATGGTAATCTAGATCAAGTTTACTTGAAAATGCTTTTTCACATAAATTGCACTTGAAAGGTAAAGTGTGGATTCTTTTATGGCGTTGCAGATTACTTTTCCTGGCAAATGCTTTTTGACAAAAATCACATTTGTTTAGTTTTTCTCCAGTGTGGGATCTTGTATGGTCATCCAGATTACGTTTACTTGAAAATGATTTTTCACATAAATTGCACTTGAAAGGTCTTTCTCCAGTGTGGATTCTTTTATGGCTTTCCAGAATACTTTTCCTGGCAAATGCTTTTGGACACACATTGCACTTGTACAGTAAAACTTCTATATGGGTCATTCTACGGGATTTCAAATTACTATTCAGTGCAAATTCTGTTTGCATTGCATTGCAATTATTTAGTTTTTCTCCAATGTGGATTCTCAAATGGTAAACAAAAGAAAATCTTTGTGAAAAAGCTTTTTCGCATAGGTTGCATTTGAACGGTCTTTCTCCAGTGTGGATTCTTTTATGGTACTCCAGACTACTTCTCAATCTAAATGCTTTCTCACATAAATTGCACTTGTAGGGTCTATCTCCTGTGTGAATTCTTTTATGATGTTCCAGCTTACTTTTTGTGGCAAATGCTTTTTGACAAAAATCACACTTGTTTAGTTTTTCTCCAGTATGGGATCTTGTATGGTAATCCAAGCTAAGCTTTCTTGAAAATGTTTTTTCACAGAAATTGCACGTGTAGGGTCTTTCTCCTGTGTGGATTCTTTTATGGTATTCCAGATTCCTTTTTCTGGAAAATGTTTTTAGACAAAAATCACATTTGTTTAGTTTTTCTCCAGTATGGGATCTTGTATGGTAATCCAGGCTAAGCTTTCTTGAAAATGCTTTTTCACATAAATTGCACTTGTAGGGTCTTTCTTCTGTATGTGTTCTTGTATGGCATTCCATGATAGTTTTACTTACCAATACTTTTTGGCACAATTTGCATTTGAATAGATTTTTCCAGTGTTGATTCTTGTAAGGTATTCCAGACTATGTCTGCATGTTTAGTTTAAACACCTCGTTATACAAACAGTCCTTGTAAGGTTTCTATCCTGTGTGTGTTCTTGTATGATTGTCCAGATGACTCCTAACAAATGCTTCATGACATAATTTGCTTGTAAGTTTTTCAAAATTATGGGACCTAAATGCTGTTTCATGACAAATGCTTTACATAAAGAGCAATTGTATAGCTTCTCTCAAGTGTGCATTCTAACATGTGTCTGAGATCCCAATTTCTATAATGTTTGTGTGCATTTCACATTGGTCTCTGTTTTCCTCAAAATAACTTGGAGCATTCATCTTCAGATCTTCAAAAAAGTAATAAATCATTAAGCAACATTATGTAATTGCAAACACAGGTGATGTAGCATCTCTTAAAAGAGACTTATAAGAGGTGCTCTAAACTTGACAACACAAACCATGATCAAATTAAATAGTTTTCAATTTCAATGGAAAGTTCCAACTCCGCATAAATTGTGTATTTGAAAATGATGACCACAACGAGCAATGGCTTTATAAAACTAATTATTATGCTCTAATTGCTATATTGATGCTCTCTCAGAAAATCTTATCAAAAATGACAAACGCAGCAGCACGATATGTTTGTAAGCCACAGAAGAAGAGAGAGTGCTCAGTTCCTTAAGTTAGCCCTGAGGCAGCCATCTGAATGAAGCGTAAGCATGGGTATAACGTGTAAGCGACATCATTTTCTTAGCCTCGGCATATGAGGGCGGGTGGACAGTTCTGTCCCTCACCTGCCCAGACAGTAGTCAATGTACTCATTATAGATGACTTGGCTAGGGGTTCGCAGGTGGAGCAGAAATCTTGAGTCAAATTTCAACCCTGGTGGGGATTTGAATCCTAACCTCTTGCTTGAAAGTCCAGCATGCTAACCACTACACTATCGAAGCACCCCTTTCTAAGACATGTAGAGGCATAGAGATGATGACACTTGAAGCGCAAATGGAAATCCAATTTTGACGTTCAGCAAGAGTTTGCAGGATTGGAGTTAGCATATTAGATATTTCCTCTTAAACACACAAAGAATGGAACAGAAGAAAATATGAAGAGCAGGAATCATGGTGCTGTATTTCTGAATCCGACGTATTGAACTTTGTATTGCATTTTTACATGTATATTATCAGCTAGGTTCATGGCCTGACTCCCTCGATTTGCTCATATCTCAACATAATTTTTATATGCTTGGCCCCATATTGCTGTGCGCATCCAGTTTAAGATCCTCTTTCTGGTCTCCAAATCTCAGATGGGCAGTGCCCCAAAATACCTCTCAGACATTATACGAAAGTCATTATCTGCATCCTCATCTCACTCTTTGCACTCTTCAGATCAGTTTGATCTCTGTTCCTAGGGCTAGGACTGCTCTGGCCCAACACCGGGCGTGTGCTGTGGTGGGTCCCTCCATTTGGATTTTGGAATGACCTTCCCCTCACTAAGGGCTAAACTAATGAATGGTTTTTCCTCATAGGTCTCTCACTCTTTAAAGGCGTTTATTATTTCCCGGGGCTTCCGTGGTGAGAGTGCCTCTGAATAGTTATTCTGCGAGAGGAGCTTTATAAATTATTACATAAAATACGATAGATATGATATTGTATATACTAGGCTATGTGTACAAAGATTTAATTTACTACACAATTATAACTTATAGTATTACAGTTCAGCGAACCCCAATAGCCTAGGCATCCATAATTTTCGGAAATAAAATAACATGGCTTACGTAAGTATGAATTACATGTAGATTACTCAAATAAAAGTACAGAAAAAACCGCTCTACTTGAGAAATATCGTTTTAGTGTTCTAAATTATTCGCCTATTGTAGCATTAGTATTTTTTTACAAATCCAACTTCTATTTAAGCAAGATTTCTTTTCAACAATACAACATCTATTTTACAACATCTATTTAACAAGAATTCTTTATTATCAATCCAACTTCTATTCTACTGAATAATATTATAATTTATGACGCTAAAACCCGGTTTACCCATTCAATGGTCGAATAACTTAGAACGCCAAAACGATAAAATTACCACTGGAAGTTGGATTGATGAAAATCGTTCTTTGCTAAAACAGAAGCTGGATTGATTAAAAACGTGTTGCTTAGCGTCGTAAATGACTCGCCATTGCATGGCTTTTTCGCATTCGTCGAATGCAAGTTGCAAACACGAAAGGAATTCTTGCTAAATAGAAGTGGAATTGATGAAACTAACCTTAGCTTAAATAGAAGTGGGATTGATGAAAAAACGTGCTTAAATAGAAACTGGATTCATTACAGTTACCAAGAAGTCATTGAAATAATAAAATACGTTAAAATTTTACCCTTTTACCCTTCCAGTTAGGCAAAGAACCAGCTTCCATTTACGCACCCACATAAGAGAAATAATAAAATATCCTAAAATGCTCGGCCGCTAGCATCATGGATTAAATAATAATAATATATTTTCGTTTATTCAACAATCCGGTTGACAAACCGCAACCGGTTACAGTGTACAATTATGCAATTCACAAGACACAAATCTTAACTACTAACAGAACAGACAGCCTGCAAACACAAAGCATATCCGCCCAACGGGGGCTCGAACTCGGTACCTCTCGGTCTCTTTGCCAGATGTTATCCAATGCGCCACGGGCCCCCAGAAATACGCTTTAACCCCGTCCTCGGTCACCCAGAAGTACAAGTATAGGTAGCAACTGCATTTTCCTACCTTTGGCAGTCAATGTGCACTTGGTCTTCAAAAAAATACTATCTTCCGAGATCTGGCAGTAGCATTACCAAAGATGTTAGAGCCGTAGGCTAAGATATGACACTTCCTATCTCCTCTGTGTATTCGGCTTGGGTGGTGGTCAAAGTACACAAACCCGTGGCGCCTCTAGTGACTGTCTGACCAACTTCTTAGCAACAATAGACGCGGCACATCAGTAGCAGCCTTAAACTAACACATTTAAACAGTATATTAAATATTATAGTAATAATGAATACAAATTATATAGTAATTTGTTTTATTATAAGTTTTATGCTTATAATGCGTGCTGCATTTACGGGCACTTCGACAATGCAAACGCTACGTCGTGCCTTTAGTGGTTGCACCATCCATCTCGAAAGGCATAGCCTACCAATAGATCTGCGCATCTTTGCAATCCATTCATTCATTACTTGAATTTGTATAGCGCCTCTTCAAGGGAACTACTCAGAGGCGCTCCCAACCCCAGCACGGCCGTATAGGACCAATTAAAGTTGAGAGAGGAATGCCTGAGAATGGATTATAGAAAGGAAGCGGAGTGTCATAGGGGCCCATTCCAGGTCAAGGGACCAGCCACAGAAGGCACGAACTAAACTAAAATACATTAACATATAATTTGTTCAATCACGGACTTTGCAGGACCCTTCACAAGCACTTGAAAATTGTTCTTTTGCTGAGGCTGGACTAGATGCACCTCTGATTAGATAGCTTTGAGGGGTGCAGTATGAATGCTTCAAATGAACCCGTAGTGTAACTGATTGGCTAGAATTACTAGAGGAAAATAAAAATAATATATTTTTATTGCAAATAAAGATCATTCAGTTCATATACACTATGGCTAAGAACACAGCGCAACGCGCTCTCATGCAGACTTGTCTTGTTAAAGCGCGTTATAAATTTCTATTGTATTGTATTACATAATTCAAATATACATATTTACATATTAACATTGAACTACATGCATGCAGCTGACCAGTATTACACAGTTTCACATAATATTTATTACCTTAATCATTAGTAAAGAAACATTGTCAACAATTACGACTCAGAAGTCCATTTCCATGACCAAAGGTTCATTCACAGGTTATATAATTCAAAAACATATTTACAATTAACATAATTATAATATTTATGATCCCCAAATTTATGTGCAGAGAAGAAATCTAAGTTCTTGTTAACATCTCGATTAAACCAGGACCTCATAGAGAATTTTTTCCAACGATCCATGGTTGTGGAGTACACAGGGACAATCCTGATGTCACACAATTTCGTTCCAGTTTTAGATATATCGCTGTCACTAAGCTGTTTGTTGATAATTCTGGACGTAATTGTGAAAATGATTTAGATAATGTGCTTCTGGATATATCGTCATTGTCAAATCTGTTGAAATCCAGGTCAGATGAAGATAAATGTTGTGTGTCCACTTCAACGCTTGTGCAGTCCAGATCTGAACGCCGTTTGTTAACTCTCCACTTCTTACACCTGTTCTCACATAATAAAACAATAACAGAATATGACTAAGCAATTCGTATCAGAGAATTTTGCAGTGCATGTTATAAGCAAATTTATTTATGTATAGCCAGGTTAGCAGACGATGAAGCAGAACAATTGTGCGCGAAGGACTTGCTCACGGTCCGTATGTAGACACAGTAACCGCCTGGATGAGGATCGAACCCGTATTCTCCACGTTACAGGTTGACCACTCTAACCAGTCAGCCACATTAGCAGCTCTGACTGAATTTAGCGTGGTGTGGCACGTGTGTGCCCAATATGGTGCCTTTTGTGCAGTGGATTTACAGTCTCCAACACAGACAACCCACACCTCAAAATTATGATTATTTAGTACAATGGTCAAAATTGGTCAATCAGAATCAGAAGCTTCCCACTGAGAAGTTACTAGTCAATCTTAGAATCTCTTTGCTAGTCAGATGATACATTCAGTGAAGGGACACAAAAAAATATAATTGCAACATTTGATCACTGTACAAACATCACTCTAGCAACGCAAAGTTTCACCCTGGAGTTTTGTTAGTATTTTTATAGCTTCCGAAAAATGGTTTACCAATAATAATTTTATTCGAGCTGACCGAGTCCTGAGAAGTGTGCGGACCGAGTCCTGAGAAGTGTGTCAAGTAGCCTATATCACCGACAGCAGTCGTCAAACATTTATTAAAACAATTTAAAGGATACTTTATACATACCTTGCGGCATCTTTCGGAAATCTAAATAGTGAAATATTTTGAGAATTGTACGTCCTTATGCTACAATTAATTGCAGCACAACATTCCCTCCTCGCTTCGAACCCATGTTGTCAGTGTTGATAACGTGAGTGGTCAGCCATTCGGTTGGTGGCGCCACACATCCCAAGGTAGGTGAGGTGTACATTCAGATGCATGGAGTGTCATATCTTAGCCTACGGCTCTAACATCTTTGGCATTACTATACACTAGATATTCGTCAGAAACTGGTTTTCGGATATAAAATAAAACGGCTTATTAACGACTGAATATAAGATGATTTAGCCTAAGTAAAAAGTCCTGAATAAGTCTGGTTCACGATAGTGATGGATACAACCTGACCTACTTCAGAATACAACTCGTGGAGGAATCTGTAAATAATTATGTGTAAGTAGGCTACCGTGACAAATATCATACCGCCCAATCACAGGCGACTTCTCATATGGACCAATCACAGACGACCTCTCATACCGACCAATCACAGACAACTTCTCATGCCGACCAATCACAGACTAGCAACACAATCAGCGTGGAAAATAAATAATATTTAATATCTACGTGTCGAAGTTTAAATAATTCTTTACTTAAATGAAAGCTGGATTGACAAGAATAATGGCGTAAATGGAAGCTGGATTGACGAAAATAGTTTACCGTGAAACTAGAAGTTGGATTAATCAAAATAATTCTTTGCTATGAAAATAATATTATAAACTGCAATTTCAATGGATACCAATGCAAAATATTTTGACACCTAAATTGGAGGACTACTATTATTTTACCTAATCCAGCTTCCAGTTACGCAATTATTTTACCCAATCCAGGTTCCATTTACGCAATTATTCTTGTCAACCCAGCTTTCATTTAGGTCAAAAATTATTTAACTTAAGCTCCGACATGTTGATATTAAATTTATTTATTTATTTTCCACGGTGATTTTGTTGCTAGTCTGTGATTGGTCGGTATGAGAAGTCGTCGGTAATTGGTCGGTATGAGAGTGATTGGTCGGAATGAGATTGTGATTGGTCGGAATGAGAAGTCGCCTGTGATTGGTCGGTATGATATTTTCCACGGTCTGTCTAGAACATCGATATCTATAGATATCGATGGTCTAGAACAACGAGGTAATAGAAGAACGGTCTAGAACCGCGGTCAGTCAGGGTTGGCAGATTTCTGAAATGCCAGATTTCTGAAATGATCACGTCAAGAAGTAGGCTAGCCCCAAAGTCGCGTGATAAACAGCTAAATGAAGACATTTAATAAATGTTTGCTAGCTATATGAAAGACTTGTTTCCAGTAGACTGTGTTTTATGCAGAAAATGTCGTTCGCATGACAATGAGGTTGTCAGATTTCCATGTGTTTTTTTCTTCAGACACCATAAGGCATGAGTATTACAGAACATGGCGGTGGCATAGGCCTAACCATGCATGCCATGTATAAGGGCGGGGCTCCAGGGTGGATTATAATCAGTACTTAATTACGCCCGAAGGCAGAAACAAATCAGACGTCACAACATACGAGTACATACTGGAACAGATCAATGCATGCCTTGCATGGACCAAAGTTGTGATAGCTTGCAGTGGTAGTGATTGGCGGATGGCACGGGGTTGGCGTAGGTAGTAGAAGCAAGAACGAGAGACACTAGTCTATTGACGTGATCAGACAGAGAGAGGACAGGATCAAGAATGAATCCGAGATCACGTACAGAGGAAGAGAAGTGCATATTTGGAAACCGAAGACGAAAGGAATTAATCATTCATCTTGGTAAGCTGGGCACGACTACCGAGCCATATGTACTGAGTCTTGTCTTGGTTAAGACGAAGGCGATTTGAGGATAACCATCGGTCAAGAGCAGCTGAAGCCTCTAGAATACGCTCGACCATAACAGCAGCTGTGTCTGCAGGTCCATGAAGGTAAGCCTGCATGGGTGTCATCAGCATATTGGTGGGATAGGACACCCAGTGGACCAAGGACCCCAGCCAGATCCGAAGTATACAGGACAAACAGAAGGGGAGCAAGAACCGAGCCCTGAGGTAAGCCGTAAGAGAGGGGGACCCAAGCAGAGCGGGTGGGACAAAAAACTACCGAGACAGAGCGACCAGAAAGAAATGAGCGGAACTAGAGAAGAGCAGAATCAGTAATCCCAAATGAGTTAGAGAGCCGGTCAAGAAGGATGGTGTGATCAACAGTATCGAAAGCGGCACTAATGTCATAGAGGGAAAGTAGAGTGACATGGCCACGATCAACGGCATGAAATATATCAGCCAGAAGACTCACCATAAGAGATTCAGTCGAGTGAAATTTCCTAAATCCAGACTGAAGAGGAGGCATTAGAGAGTGTAGGTCAAGGTAGTGGACCAGTTGTACAGACACACATTATTCTCGAGAAGCTTCGAGAGGAAAGACAAGCGATACGTGAAAAGAACACACAACAAGAAGAACAGATTATACATTACGTAATAGTAGGCCTAATCGTGTACAGTAGGCCTAGTCTGTAAAAGCTAAGTGCAGAGAACATCTTATCAACGAGCACTGCGAGTGCCGAAGGCACGAAGCTTATAATGGCCCAGAAGCAAACGCAATTTGTAGCAGTTGATATCAAATGGTGCACGTTTTAGACTGGTCATTGTTTTCCAGCTGTTCTTGAACAGTAAAGTCATGAAAACTTCGAGGTAAACGTGTAGTTTAGCAATGTAAATTACTCGCCTATTGTAGCATTATTATTTTTTGTCAATCCAATTTCTACTTTGGCAAGAGTCCTTTTCATCAATCCAGCTTCTTTTTAAGCAGGAAGTATTTTTCATCAATACAACTTCTATTTAAATAAGAATTACTTTTTAATCATTTTTCCTTTAAGAATTCAAGTGGTTTATCTTTAAGGAGATGTTTTGTATTGAAATGGCGCTGAAGTAGAGAAGGTTAGATGTTTTTCACTGCAGATGATGCATCGAGGTTGGGGCTCAGTTTCATCGCCACACCACGTAAATCCAAAGGATAAATAAATATCGTCATACCGTCTAATATTACGCTGCTTGCGTGTGCCGTCGTCCTCGTTAGGGTCTACTCATTAGTCTAAAAGCTTTTTATTGAGGCAAATTCTACACTTAATGATAAAAGGAACAAAGAATAGGCTAGGGATATTAAATGCTCTGTTTCTTCCATCGTCATCGTTATCCATATTATTGCTATTTTTATTAGTATCAGCACTATCATCAAAATTATGTACCACTGAGGAAACATGTGTAGTGAGTAATAGATGATATGGAGAAATAGGAGTCAAGCCTTGCTTAGTTTTACCTGACTCATATTAGGATGTTCCTGCCAGTCTATGACTTAAGTGTTGTTATCACAACTGCAATAAACTATGATATAGTACGAAAAAAATAAGTGTAAGTAAAATCCCAGGATCTCAACAGATAAAGTTTAACTAAAATGGGAAGCTATTCTCCATACTAAACCTTATTATTTAATTGAATTACATTCCCTAAAATATGTGCACTTAACAAAATAATCCAAATTGTTACATCTGAAAAAAGTTGTTATTCCAAATGTCTTATAGTGAAGCAAATTCTATATGTGATAGTAAATGTAACAAAAACTAAGAAATAAATCTGAACTGGAATCACTTAAACCTCTGTAGATAAAAAAATTGGCTGTTGTTTTTCCAACAGTCAAGCAGACTATAATTTCTAAAGAACGAAAACGGCTTCATTGTCAAACATATGAATTGAGTTACTAATCTTGAAATACTTCAGCAAAGTCATCAGCCACTGAAGAATAGCACACTTGGAAACAGTGATCCATAAACTCCTTTTCAATTTCAAACATTTCATCACAAAATCCACATCCATGTGGTTTCACTAGGAAAGACTGAATATCAGCAACAGATGATCTCTTATTTCCAATAACTTCCAGATTTTGCTTTTCTCCTTTGTGGCTTCTAATGTGATTGATGAGATGATCAGCCTTATCAAATACTTTCTCGCATAGTAAGCATATGTATGGTTTTTCTTTGTCATGGACTTTAGAATGCACTTGCAGGTAATCCTTCAATGCAAAAGTCTTCCTGTATATCTCACACTTGTATGCATTCTCTATCGTGTGAGTTCTCACGTGGCTATTACGACTTTGAGGCTGCTGAATTGCTTTTTGACAAGATTGACGTTCATATGACTTCTTTCCAGTGTGCAATAGTTTATGTCTCCGTAGACTATTTTGAGTTGTATATGCTCTGTCACATAAGTCACATTTATGTGCCTCATCTGGAGAATGGGTTTTCATGTGACATTTTAGGCCATGAGCTCTTGCAAAAGCTTTGGCACAATGTTCACATTTGTATGGTTTTTCTCCAGTGTGAGTTCTTGTGTGGCGTTTTAGATCATCACTTCTTGTAAATGCTGCTGTACATAGTTCACACTTGTATGGTTTTTCTCCAGAGTGGGTTTTTGCGTGAAATTTTAGGCAATCATTGTTTGTAAATGCTTTTGCGCACAGTTCACACCTGTATGGCTTTTCGCCAGAGTGAGTTCTTGTGTGGTGTTTTAGTCTATCATTTGTTGCAAATGCTTTCACACATAGTTCACACGTGTATGGTTTTTCTCCAGTGTGGGTTATCCTATGAATATTCAAAGAATTCTTTGTCCTAAATAATTTGTAACATAGGTCACATTTGTATGGTTTCTCTCCTGTATGGATTCTAATATGGCATTTTAGATCCCAAGCTTTGGGGAAAGCATTTCCACAGAATTCACACTTGTATCGTTTTTCAATTTTGTTTACTTTAATATTTCCCTTTTTATCTCCTGTGTTGCATGTCTCTGTTAAAATTGTTAGTCCAGACTTGCACAAATTTATAAATTTACTCATGGTGTACAGCATGACCTTGTGCTGACTATTCAGATGCTTTAATGTATGTTAAGTAACATCTGACGGTTATCCAATTCTTCTAGTTCTAAGTAATTACTTTGTAACTTTTTCAAAGATGTTTTCATGCATTCTTCTGTAGATTCTTTAGACTTTCTTGTCTAATGTCTGTTATCCAGCAACACCAGATGCACAATTTGGATGAGTTTCTTTTGCACTAATTACTGCCTTATTTTAATTGTTCAAATTCTAGATGAGAAAATGTTATCAATGCTGTCATCATAAACATCATGCTTGTTTTCTGCAAGTGAAAGTGCAGATGCTGTTAACACAGAATAGCACTGAATGAAGTTGACAAATTTAACACTAAAACTAACTAAACCAATAATTCTTAATATTTATGCAGATAGAAATGCCAGTGCTATCAATGAGTGCAAAATGTAAATAAATTTGAACCATTTTAGTCTGTACAAATTGTGATGATTCAAACTATGGTGTGAATAATAATTATGCTTGATAGTAAACTGAAGATTTCACTATGTTTATGACACCAAAAGCTATAGATTTGAAAATAAACTCATAAACATTTAGGTAAAGTCGTAGTTTACATTGCTAAATTATTTGATATTGTCACTTTAACATGGAAGCTGGATTGATGAAAAAATTGTTCCCTAAATGGAAGTGGGATTGATGAAAACATTCCTGTGTTCAAAATTGAAGTTGGATTGATCGAAATAATTTTTCCCGTAAATAGAAGCTGGATGGATGAAATTAACGTTTCAATTCAATAGAAGCTGGATTGATGAAAATAATTGTTTCCGTAATTAGAAGCTGGATCCATGATAATATATCTTTGCTTAAATAAAAGTTCCATTGATGAAAAATATTTCTTTCGTCAAATAGAAGTTGGATTGATAAAAGTAATTTTTTGCAATTAAATGGAAGTTGGATTGATGAAAAAATTTCTTGATGAAATGGAAGCTGGATTGATGATAGTTAACATGCACATAGGTAGACTGCTTACTTACCAACGTCAAGTACGGCATAGAAGACATTAGAATAATAATTTAGCAACGTAAACTACGACTTTACCCACATTTAAATAAAACATTTCGAAAAAGTGATATTTCGACTAACCTCCATAATTGTCACATTACTAAAAGCTTTGGTAAAAGTGTATTTAATTCATGATGGAGGTAACCGTGCATTTTAGAGTAGTTAATTATTTTCATCAATCTCACTTCTATTTAACAAGTAACAAGTGTTCAAATACAATACAATATTTAGCCAGAATTCTTTTCGCCAACACAACCTGTATTCGACCAACGCTTACACGCCATGCAATGGCGAGTCATTTACGACGCTAAACGACATGCTTTTTCATCAATCCAGCTTCTATTTTAGCAAATAACTAGTTTCATCAATCCAGCTTCCATTTCATCAAACAAGTATTTCTATCAATCCAGCTTCTGTTTACACAGACACAAAAGATAAATAATAAAATACGCTAAAATACTCGGCCGGCAGCATCATGAATCAAATACGCTAAAATGCACTTTTGCCAAATAAAGGTAATAATAAGGCGTACAGACACAGTAATGTAATTTTTTAAGTGAAATACTCTCCTTTGACAAAAACTTAAAAATGGCTAACACGAAAACGAATAGACACCCTTGAAAAGCTGGATTACACGTCCATCGCCAGTGTCCTCTGGCGCTCTTCACCTAAAAAAAGGTTGCAAACATCAAGTAAGTAAGTAAGTAGGCTATACCCTTTTTGAAAACCAACAGACTGCTAACTGCATATTGGTGTAAAAGATCATCAAAATAATAGATAACAAAAATTAAGTATGAAGCATCCGTGTGAAAAAAATTTTTTCCAAAATGAAAAGCTTTTTTTGTTTTCTTAAGATTTCCAACAAATAAAACTGGCATGAATACATTCACATGAATAAGATGTAGGCCTATCCTATTATAAATGAAATTAACTGGAACAGAAGTACCATAAGGTAAAGAGCTGTAATAATAATAGCCTAGTATGCCAAAAATATTATTTGTTGGCGGCAACGACCAAAATGTTGTCACAAGCTGCCGTTAAACTGTGGATCCATCCAGAAGTACCATAGACCAATAACGAAAATAAAAGACAAATACAATAATTGCCAAGAGAGTTGAAGAGACGTTAATTTGGCATTCCAAAAAGTACGTCACGCTCCAGGGGGAGGGGTTTAAGAAAGTGTGACAGTTTGTGACAGGGGTGCGGGGGGGTCAGGCCATGTGTTACGTCACACATTTATTTTTATTTAATTTATTTATAATTTATTTTTATTTTTTAGTAGAATTTCATAGCTTTAAAAATAATTTTCAAACATTTTCTGAAACATTTTAATTAGTTTTATGTCAAAATAGCATGAAATGCATATCTCCTGAATGTGTTTTTCACGATTCCTCTCGCTAGGAGCGCTAGTAATAATGCTGTTGCAAGCCTTCTTTATGTATTAGCCTTGCTTTCGGAAGTATTATTATTTCTATGTTCGAAAGTGTGACATACTTTAGGGGGGGTCCGAGTTTTGTGACAGTTTGTGACAGGGGAAGGGGGTAAAATGGTCAAAAATAGCGTGACGTACTTTATCTACGGCCCCTTGGCATTAAAAATTTATAAATTATTTTATTTAAAAAAATCCGAAATCTGAGTCTGGGTGCGGCCCGAATCCCTCAAACGAATTTCGGCCGGATCCCCCAAACCGATTTTCTGAGTCCATGTGAAAGTTTCTCCAGTAGGCCTATGGAATTGTAAAAAAATAACTAGGATGGGGTGTAGACGTTGATTCATGAGCAGTTTGGGTGTGAAATGTAGACTTTACTATGGGATCCTAAGGACGGGGGGGCTTGAACCCCAACAACTCTCACCCTGAGTTTATCCTATCCAGAGTAGTTGGCGTAATTATTGTAGTTGCAAATTTGGACATAAAATTGGAAATCACCTTGGTCTTCGATCATTTTTTCGATCAGTGTCTCCTGGAATGATGTCGTAAGCAGAATATGTGACCATCCGAGTTTCAATGATGTTTTTCTATTATGTCACTACTGTGTGCGCTCTTCCTGCACCAACCACATTATCAGGTCAGGCCTACCGTGCTCTTAGGCAAAAGGTTCGTTTTTTAAACCGAAAATGTGCATTTTCATATTAATGCCCAACAAATTGTTTTCTTGTACTAATGCAAAATGCAGAGAAATATGAGATTCTGTTTCATTCAGAAGGTTAAAAACGTGAATGTGATCATGAATTTTGGTATTTGTATAGGATCCTAGAAGAAATAATTATTTACATTAAATTTTAATGTAAATATTTGCTCATTTTAAAATCTTCTAAAGAAGAGTGGTCGGCAAGCTTACAGTATCAGGAGGCTGGCAGATATAGGCCTAGTGCGTAAACTTACTGGCGTCGTCAGTGTCGGTTATGGTGACATTAGGCGTCGTGAGGATCGGTTAGGGTCAGGGTTAGTGTACTCACTAGAAAACCTGGTTCCTAACAACATCCATAATGAATTTCTTGGTCTGTCTCTGCCCCTTTTCCGCAAGCGTTTGAAAACCATTCTTTTCCATTGTGGTTTGTTGTTATCAGGTCGGGAACTACCTTTGAGGATCTTCTCGTGAAGTGGCATATATAAAGTTACTACTACGATACACATGTCAACTATGTCACAAACCATTTACATGTACATGTCTTGTCAAGTCAGTTGAGTCACCTATTTCCCTTGATAATGGACAGTAGAACACTCCATTGCCATTCACTCAATTCTGCCATACCCAGTTTATCTTTGTTAGTATCTGCGGTCTACTTATACATCCAACCAACTGTAACTCGGAGACATTTGTAACTTTTAGACATTTTCCATAGTTTCCGTATTGCCTTATGCCTGTCTTATACATACATAGACACATACTCTAAATACATACATACATAAATACATTATCTAATGTAGCAATACTAGTAAGTGTTATCAACTGCCTTGTTTCCTCCATCATCTTCATTCATATTATTGCTGCTTTTATAAGTATTAGCACTATCATCAATATTAACTGTCACTAAAAAAACATAATGTAGTGAGTAATAGATGATACATGGAGAAATAGAAGCCAAGTCTTCTGTAATATCATCTGGCTCATCTTCTGCTGTTCCTGTCGGTCTTTGACTAAAGTGTTATCTTCACAAGTACAATAAACTATGATAAACTGGGCACTAAAATAAGCATAAGCATAATGTCAGGATCCCAAAATACAAAGTTAATCTCAAGTGGACAAATATTTTCCATACTAAAAATTTCTGTTTCATTGAGTTACTCTCCACAGAAAGCTATACTCAACAAAATAATCAAAAAACTGTTACATTTGAAAAAATGTTCAGTTATCCGAACAGTCTTATAAATAGTGAAGCGAATTATGCAAGTGATGATTACTGTAACAAAGAATATGTAATAAATCTAAACTGGAATCACAAACTTATGTAGAGTAATTTATAGTGTTGGTAACAAACAATAATTTCTAAAGAAGAAAAAAGGTTTAATTATCAAACCAGTGAATTTAGTTGCTGATCTTGAAACATGCCAGCAAAGTCATCATTCACTGACGAATAACATACATGGAAACAGTGATCCATAAACTCCTTTTCAATTTCAAACATTTCATCACAAATCCCACATCCATGTGGTTTCACAAAGAAAGGCAGAATATCAACAACTGTTACAGATGATTTCTTATTTCCAAAGACTTGTGGACATTCGTTATCCTTTCGGCGACTTCCGGCATGACTTAACAGACTATCAGACGTTCCAAATCTTTTGTGGCATAATTTGCATTTGTATCGTTTTTCTCCCGAGTGTATATTTGAATGCCTAATTAGGTTGTTCTTTTCAGTAAAAGCCTTGCTGCATAATTCACACTTGTACGGTTTCCTTCCAGTGTGTATTCTCTCGTGGTTTCTCAAATTACTGTTACATTTAAAAGATTTGTGACAAATACGACATGTGTACGGTTTTTCTTCACTGTGGGTTCTCATGTGGCGGGTAATGTATTGAGTCCTTGCAAATGTCGTCTGACATAAACTGCACTTGTATGGCTTTTCTCCACTGTGGATTCTTGTGTGCACATTCAAGTTTGCTAACCGTGTAAATGCTTTTCGACAATATGGGCATTTGTATGGCTTTTCTCCTGTATGTGTTCGTTTATGTTGTTTTAGAACAGAAGAGGTTCCAAATGCTTTGTCACATAACTCACACTTGTATGGCTTTTCTCCGGTGTGGTTTTTGGTGTGGTATTGTAGGTGACCTTTTGTTGCAAAAGCTTTATCACACAATTCACAGTTGTATGGTTTTTCTCCAGTGTGGATTCTTGTGTGAAATTTTAGGTGACTTCTTGCTGCAAAATCTTTGCTACAAAATTCACAGGTGTATCGTTTTTCCCCAGTGTGGATTATTGTGTGATATTGTAGCTGATGTTTTCTTGAAAAAGCTTTTCCACATAATTTACAGTTGTACGGTTTTTCTCCAGTGTGGGTTCTTGTGTGACGTTTTAGCTGATCTGTTCTTGTAAAAGCTTTTGCACAAAGTTCACACTTGTATGGTTTTTCTCCAGTGTGGATTCGCATATGTTGCTTTAGTTTGTCTTTTCTCATAAATGCATTTTTACATAGTTCGCATTTGTATCGTTTTTCTCCAGTGTGAGTTCTCATGTGGTGATTCAAAAGACTGCTAGATGAAAATGACATGTTACACAGCTGACATTTACATGGTTTCTCTCCACTGTGGGTTTTCATGTGAGAATTCAGACCACATGACCATCGAAATGATTTCTCACATAGGTGGCATTTGAATGCTTTCTCTCCATTGTGGGTTCTCAAATGAACATTCAGGCTACTCCACCAGCTAAATGATTTGTCACATTTGTTACATTTGCGTGGTCTCTCTCCAGTGTGGGTTCTCATATGGACAATCAAATTACTCTTCCATGTAAATGATTTCGAACATAGGTTACATATGAATGGTCTCTTACCAGTGTGTGTTCTTGCATGTGCATCCAATTGAAAAATGTGGGAAAATGCTTTATGACAATATTTGCACTTGTATGGTTTATCTCCAGTGTGAATTCTAAGATGGCATTTTAGTGTATAGGGTTTTGCAAAAACCTTTCCACACAAATCACACTTGCATGGATTTCCATCTGTGTTTATTGTGAGTTTTTCTTCTTTCTTTCCATTGCTGCATTCATCTGTTGGTTCCAACTTGCCGACAGTGTGTGCATGATTCATGGTACAAAGGTTCACTCTAATGCAAATTAATCAAATTCTTTTAGTGAACTTTATTAAACTTTCAACCGATTTCGGAGCCTACTCAGTGTTGGGATTTGTGTTTACATAAGTAAACTGTACTGATTGTAGTATTAAGTATTTTATAACCTAGTAACAGATTCTTCTCTTCACATTCTAGTTCCTTTGTAGGCTTTGTATGAAGTCCAATTAGTCCATTTTCTAGCAACATTCACTCTAAAATTTGACAATGCTCCGATTGCACTCGTGATAGTTCATAAAAATTCTTCATATGTTTTCTGATCTTGTGTTCCTAATCCTGTCAATTAGAGTAAAGACTTGACTGTTACAGGTATCAACGATAGATCAGGACGTATTTTTATTACTATTATCAAAAGTTACCATACTTTACTTGATTGTAATTGTAATTGTAATCTCAAGATTTCCACAGTACCCAAAAATGTAAAGTTGTGGGTGAAGCATAGTATCATAGTATTCAAATGCACCTATTCCCACTTTATGAAAATGACAGCGAGATTTGGTAAACCTCCATTTTAGCATATTTTATTTTTGGTTTTTCTTCAGTAAAAAGTAATAGCATATTTTATTATTATGAATAGCCAACTCCGTTTAGCATATTTTATTATATACATTGATAAAATTAATTTCTGCTTAAAATAAAAGTTTGAGTAAATAAAATAATCTGTTTAAAATAATGGAAGTTGAATTGATGTAACAAATATTTTCCTCAAATGGAAGTTGGATTGATGAAAAACAACAGTGCTACAACGGGCGAATAATTTACGACGCTAAACTACACGTTTAAATAAAATACGCTAAAATGGAGTATCTGAGATTTTATACAAATTTTATAGAACGCACTGGCTACGGAACCGTCCGGACGGTGCCGTTATTTATTTTCTACGGAACCGTCCGCAAATAATCTATGGGCGATTGCACATATCTATGGCGTGTACATCCGGTTGAAATAAATATTGGCAAAAGCCTGTCACGTGAACTTGTTGTCTGCCCGTCGAATTTTTATATGGCGGACAACTTGAGGGTCGGTTAGGGCCAGGTTAGTATTCGTGTGGTCGTTTAGTGTCAAATTAGGCGTCGTGAGGGTCGGTTAGGGTCAGGGTTAGGGTTAGTTTCGTTAATCCCTTAACTACTGCGCTATTGATGGTTCGGCTTTCACTCCATAGATATGTGCAATCGCCCATAGATTATTTGCGGACGGTTCCGTAGAAAAGAAATTACGGCACCGTCCGGACGCATTTTAGCCGATCCAAGGTGAGTACGGCAAAAACTATCGGACTAATCAGGGTAATTTATCATTTTTGCGATCTAAATTATTTTATATAGGATAATTTTAAATAGAAGTTCGATTGATGATAATAACTCTAGCATCAGTAGAAGTTGGATTGATGAAAATAATTCTTCCTTAAATAGAAGATGGATTGAAGAAGAAATGATTTTTGCTTAAATAGAAGCTGGATTGATGAAAAATATTTTTTGCGTAAGTACAAGATGGATTAATGAGTGGTAAAGTCGTAGTTTACGTTGCTAAATTATTTGATGTTGTCACTGTAAAATGGAAGCTGGATTGATGAAAGAAATTGTTTCCCTAAATGGAAGTGGGATTGATGATAGTTAACATGCACATAGGTAGACTTCTTACTTACCAACGTCAAGTACGGCATTGAAGACATTGAAATAATTTAGCAACGTAAACTACGACTTTACCTAATGAGTTATCCTGGACAATGGTATTGAAATGCCATGTATATAAGATTATTTAGACAGCAAAAACGATAAATTACTCTCAATAGTCCGATAATTTTTGCTGTACTCACCTTGGATCGGCGAAAATGCCGTCCGGACGGTTCCGTAGCCAGTGCCTTTATAGAAAAAATGGTTATCCCGTAGTTTAGGTTGGTCAATTATTTGAATGTCTTCAATGCCGTACTTCACGTTGGTAAGTAAGCAGTCTACCTATGTCCGTGATAACTATCATCAATCCCGCTTCCATTTCATCGATAAATATTTTTAATCAATCGAGCTTCCATTTTAATTTGATGGTATAAAATAATTTAGCAACCTAAACTACGGGTTTACCAAGGTATTTTGCAAACCTGAAGGTTCAAAAGATAAATGAAAATTCTAACCTTAATTATTTCGGTAATTCTAAGATGTATAGCCTATACACGAGTTCATGGAAAGAACTTAATTAACTTATTTTCTCCTCTGTCGAGTTCTACAAAATGGCCATAAGTAGAAAGCAATCCTCAAACTAGGAGTCGGACTTTTAGTAAAGCTTCTGTCCTCTAGTGAATAATAATATTATTGTCAACGTCTAATACGTTCCTGTGAAACTATGAATTGTTCGGGCTTCAATCGGAATACGCTCCATGAACAGCACCTAAAGCGGGTGTCTTTTAGGGGGCTGCGGGAATACCCGTACCCGCGTAGACCACCAATAGGCCTAATGGGTTAATCAGACTTGATCTCTTAGATTGTCAAACTAGAACAGTTCAATAATATTGGTGCCTCGCTTTGGAATAGGCCTACGCTGTCTCCATCTACTCGCTATCAACGTCCCTGCTAAAATCTTAAGACGAAACATGTTGTCTCTAAGAACTATTTAAACAGCAAAACTACAGATTTGATCAGTATAAAACCCATTTTAAAAAACTAAAAACTTGCGAAAATGTAAAAAGACTCAAGCAAGTCTGACAAATTAGGACGTATACGCTCCCCGATCTAATGAATAGCCTATTCTCTTAGGAATGACGATCGCATGGCCCAGAGAACTTGAAGCATCTGCCGCTTGGTAGGCTACTACAACTGCTTCAAAATAGGCCTAATTATTACAAGTTGGTTACATGCAGAGGCGCAACCACGGTCCAGAAGTTGGGGGACCTACTAGAATGTCTGAGTGGGGGCCCTGGGGGATTGCGATTGCCCAGGGCGCGAAGCTGCGATTGCCGAAGGCAAGAAGCCCCTAACGACTGTTTTAGCTTCGTTAGCCTTCGGCAATCGCAGCCCCAGAAGCCGGCAAAATTGTGAGCATAATTATGCTGCCAAATGGAAATGGAGTAGGCTAGGCTACATTTTGGGCTTTAATTTACCTCAAATTTTTCGCCGATGATTTCGATATAAGAGTACCTAAACCATCTAGATCTATGAAAAATGTCACTTTATTATATGAATGAACTGAACGTGACAAGGGTTTAAGAGAATTTAACGGAAAAGAGTAGAATAAGCTGTAGAACAGTGTTTGTCAAAACTAGGTAAGTCGGTAGGGAGGAAGCCTGAACGGGTTAATTTTCTCAGAATACCGTTAAGGTGTTTATGTTCCCCTACAGTGTCAAATCCCCACCAAACAGGGGAGGCATAAAGTAGCCGTGCGAGAGTAGTAGCTCTAACAATCTCAAGTGACGTTGACCGTGGTGAGCGTGGGAGACCAACACACGCAGAGCGAACATGGATTTTCGGGCGTTGCAGCATATTTTGTCCAGGTGTGCCCCAAAGCCAATCCGATCAGAGATGGTGAAACCCAAAATAACCATCTCCTGGACCCGCTCGATGCCAGGGATGAGAGGAGGGAGGGCAATAGGTTTTATGTCCACTTAGAGACAGCGGCGCCGCCAGGATTTTAATAGTGTACGCACAATAGGCAGGAGACCACACTTAGGCCGGGGACGAAGGTATGTGGGGGTACGATTAAGGAGCGTCCGAAGGACGATCGCTGAGGCGCGCAGCGT
Source organism: Aporrectodea caliginosa (assembly GCA_020284085.1). Lineage (NCBI taxonomy): Eukaryota > Metazoa > Annelida > Clitellata > Crassiclitellata > Lumbricidae > Aporrectodea > Aporrectodea caliginosa. Next base: position 372,821 of record JACEVL010000293.1, on the reverse strand, counting down.
CGATAGGGGAGGGGTTGGGGAGGGGATGTGCCCCTCCCTACTTACAACTTTTTGAATTTCCGCACTGTACTGGCAGCATTTTAAGCAGTCATCTGAACAAAATTGCTCTATAATTTTAGCGCTGGTATGAACCAGCTGTCACTCATAACAAAGATGTAGTTTGAGTCGTGTTTGAGTTTGATTGCGGACAACAATAACGAACCAGACATTTGATTATTGAAATTAATATAAAACTAGAAAATACGTTCAATTTTTAAGAACGCCATATGCCTTAAGGTAAACTTATTGCTGACCAGACACAATTAGCAGAAATAGTTTACAAATGGTACACAAACCAAGCAAGAAGGATTCAACTACCGAATCGTGAAGCCATGTGGTGATGACCTAGTTTTACTAAATGTTCAAGGAACAACACATTTAGATATCTGGAAATTTGAAAGATTACACTCAATAGAAGCCATTTGTGTGTACAAATATAATATTTGCTCATTGTTATATGATAGTATCGTATATTATAATGGTAAATAATATCATTATAATATTATAACAGTTCATATAATATTACAAAGTTAACAAGAACTCAAAACTAGTATTATTATTTTTTATTTCTGGGGGAATACATCCTGGGAGAACCTTGATTAAACACTCATTACTGAACTTGCATCCTTTCATCACTGCACTATTCAAGGTAGGCTATCACTGCATATTTTGTGTAGCACTGCACGTTAAAACAATCCGTGCCATAACCATTAGGTATTAACTCCTCCACTGTCTGTACTTTGACAGTGCCAGTCCCAAGCCTGGACAAAGGAGGAGGGCGACGTTAATGTTCTTTTTTATCACACAGTGGTCGTTAAACAGTTAACATGCAACCATGAGGTAATATCCTCTGATGCACTGTAAAACTGGTGGCTTCGTCTAAATGATGGCGTATACGACTACTAGCAGCATCATTTGGAAAATTTTGTAGGATCTGTCGAAATCGTTTTAGGGGTGGCCCGCAGCGTGAAATTATTTTCTTATATAATATAGATTTATAACCAACAAGGTCCAACAATATCTATCATAGGCCTACATGAAAAATTATTCGAAACGAACTGTTGTAAATAATGACGTTACTGACGTGCTTGTACTACTATGCTTAGTAAGTTAGTAGGTTCCTTAGTCTACTGCTATTAATTCACTAAATGTAAATAGTAAGTCTTCGAAAATTTCTCAGCGCCCACAAAAGCCAGAGCAAGGACTCCAAGGAGACCAGCTTAATCACCGGCGCTATATCAAATCAAGTCCGCAATAGCCAAACTCCTCTGTTCGTTCCGGTGCCAGGTCAAAATCCGGGAAGGTCAAACCGAGGAGACAGCATGCATGATGCTACTGTGGTAATCGGTAATGATGGTGATTGTGTGGTGGCGCTGAGTAGAATCAGGATATATGATAGCTTGAAGAGTTCGGTTTTCAGTCGTGAGTGGAAAGCAGCAGAGGAGAGTGCATGTGGAGTGGAGGTTAAATTAAGAGGTGAGGTAGGAGGATGAGACTTTTGGGAGTCTTTTGTGAGTCCGTTCCAAAGAGCAAGTGCAACGGTTGCAGAATTTCAGAGAGGATGAGACTGGAGGTCAAGATGGTGAAAGGTATGATGATGAGCGAGTAGACCCGGACGGTTGGATGGTGAATATCAAGCGAATGTAGGAGGGTTTAGAGGTTTGAAGGACGTTGTCGGTAAGAGATAAAATTTTAAAAAGGATGCGCTGAGGGACTTTTAGCCAGAGAAGTTATTTGAGAAAGGGATTATGTGGTGGTGTTTGAGAGTTTTGGTGACTGTTTGCAGGCGTTTCATATGAGAAGAGTCGATGTTGTAAAAAAGGATTTACAGTATAGTCGAGTTTTGAATGAACAATTGAAGTGGCTATTGTACACGCGGTCTTGTAGTCAAGTATTGCGCGCAATTGACAAAGTCACGGATGTACATACAGCAGGTGCGAGATGTGATCGAAAAAGGTACGGTTCTTATCGAAAATGATTCCAAGATTGCGAACAAGAGTAGAGTAAGGTACGGGAGAAGTGAGATATGTCGGACAAAGGTCGGGAGGATAGGCTAGCTTGTTTAATTGCTCGCGGAGGCCAATAATGAGAAGTTCTGTTTTTTTAGGGTTAAGACAAAGCAGGTTAGCGGTCATCCAGGCTGAAATCTGAGTGATGGTGTTGCGTAAGTGATTTAGTGCATCTGGAAGGCAGTGAGGAGGAAAAGATATGAATTAGTTGTGAGTCGTCGGCATATTGGTGATAAACAGCAGAGGATAAGGAAATGAGTTTGCTAATTGGGAAGATGTAAAGAATGAACAGCAAATGACCGAGATCAGATCCTTGAGGAACACCGTAGGTGAGGGTGTACGGATTAGATGAGAGACCAGCGGCATTGACATGCAGTGAAAGAGCGTGAGGCAAGGTATGAGATACAAACTATTATAATGGTGTTAGACTGTTAGTTTACCTATTAAACTAGTATCTAAGTTATTATAATTTTGTAACTTAATAATATTTCACTTTTTATTTTGCATTTTTCATTTCTTAGCCTTTCAGCGCTGTACGCACCCGGCGCCCCTGTCCCTCTGCATGTCCCTCTCACTGTCCCACTTACTTTCACTCTTATTCTCCCTCTTCCTCCTCCCCGTGTCCCTGATGGTGTCCCTCTCACTCTCCCACTCCCATCACTCTCACTATCTGCACTACTGTAATCCTCTATTTGCCGTTCTTCCCAAGTCAAACTTATCATCCCTTCAGTCCGTAAAGAACTCGGCAGCCAGGCGCATCGCTCGTCTCTCCCAATTCTCCCACATCTGTACCTATATGACTGATGTCCTACACTGGTTTCCCGTTGCCTCGCGTATCCAATTCAATGAGTAGTCTTAAGAACTACAACAGAGTCTAGCCCAACACTGTTCCTTTGCAATCGTGGGCCCTTCTATGTAGAATGACCTCACACCTTCAATCTGTGATAAGGTTTTAGTCGAGGTCCCACCCTCATCCCTTCGTTGCTTGAACACTTTCTTATTTCCTCAAGCTGTCACGCTGGAGCGCCTTTAAATAGCTAGTACTGTACGAGGGGCTTTACAAATTATCAGATACGATATGATACGAAAAGATCATTATCACTTTCAATCTCACTTTCTCTCTCCCTCTTCATCTCCGTATCGTTGTATCTGCCTCTGTCGCCATCCCTGTCCCCATCCCTGTCCCTACCTCATTAACTCTCCCACTCACTCTGACTCTCCGTCTCCCTCCTCCTTTTCCTGTCCCTGTCCTCGCCACTGTCCCTGTCCTTGTCCTTCTCCCTCTCTCTTCAGCTCCTTATCCCTCTCACAATAGCCATGTCGCTGTAAGATGCGCTTATCTATCTGATAAGCTTTAAACCAATAGGATTCGTATAATGAACAAATAGCCTGCACTAACAAGAGTACAACATTAACGTATATTAAAATATTAAATGGTATATATTTGAAATATAATTAAAATATAATTAAAATATAATTAAAATATAATTAAAATAAAATACCAGGGTGCGGTTGCGCAGGAACAAAAGGAGGGGGCATATAACAATAGGGGCGTGGCTTAACTCCCCCTCCTCCCTTCCCCACAGGCTTAGAACCCGCACTCGTAATCTATGAGGTGGACCAGTAACTGTGGTTGTAATCTACGAGGTGTGCCAGTAACCGTGGTCTAACCACTACTCTCAGTATCGGTATTTAAGTTTTTCCAAATTTAATATTAAAATAGTAGAATAGCGTAAACAGCGTATTAAAGCCCACATACAAAAGGTACAAAGCGACATGTAATTGTAGTGTCATCGTGGGAGGAGCTGGTGCATGCATGTGCGGCTGGCCGGGCTAGGCTGCCATCGTCGTCATCGTGGGAGTATTTAAGGACAGTTCCGGCAATTATCATCAGTCGGTGCGTGTGGTGGAGTCACGAGCTCTGTGTAACTTACATAGTGTATAATTGGTGGTTAGACAATAAAGAGTGTTACAGTAGACTTACTGACTAACCTTACGTGGTACACTGGTAGTAGTAGAACGACACTACACAAGTGGTGGAGAACTCAAAAGAAAAGGTCGCTTCCGTACCTCTCGAGACAACGTTTCTGGATCATCTGACTACAGACACTCGTCACACGCACCGTACTCCTAGAACATCACATAGATGAGTGGGCCGGACAATCAAACAACAGGCCGTTACTTACTTCGTTCCGGTAAGACACTAATTTCTACTCCAACGGGATCCGGCTTCTCTGGGTTGCTGCCATCTTCTTTGAATCTTCCCACTGATTCTCCATTTGCTGTCCTCGCTCCGCCTGCAGACGCTTTGCCCACTACGTCTTCGCCACCGGTTCCCACACCGCTTGCTGACGCTTTTCCCTCCACGTCTGCGCCACAGGTTCTCACACCGCCTGCAGACGCTTTTCTATCTACGTCTCCGACATTCGGTTTGTCGCCGCAATCAAGCAACGCTTTTATCGATTCTGACGACGGTTCTGACGCTGATTCAATATCATGCTAACTTTATAACAGCTATTTCAAAACTCAAGACGGTCCACCCTTCAAACAGGTTAATCAAATATGCTGATGACACTTATCTCCTGATACCCGCCTCACACAGTGCAACGATCTCAGCAGAACTAGACCACGTCACAGATTGGGCTGCAACCTGTAACTTAAAACTGAACTCAAAAAAGACCTTTGAAATGGTGATTCGTCGGCCACGGGAGCGTGCTGGGCGAGATACGGTTCCGATTACTACTCCGACTGACATGGGTCTCCAGTAAGCATGGTCATCTTGGGCGTTACAATGAATGAAGCTTTGAGTTTCGAGTCACACATCACCGTATATGTTGTCAGGCCAGACAATCGCTGTATGCCTTGCGCATCCTCGTGGCGCATGGTCTTTCAGGCCCTATGCTATACGACGTGGTTCGTGCTACAACAGTGGCCCGAATGCTCTATGCTGCTCCGGCTTGGTGGGGGTTTGCAGGGCAGCAAGAAAAGAACCGCCTTCAGTCGGCGATGCGGCGTCTGACTCGTCTGCGGTACCTGCCAGAGGACAGTCCTTCGTTTGAGCATCTTTGCAACACTGCCGACTCACGCCTCTTCTCTGCGGTCCTAGGAAACCCGGGGCATGTACTCCATGGACTACTTCCCCCCAAAAGTCGCTCCCCTACACCCTGCGCCCGAGATTACATGACCGTATTATTCCACAAGCTGACAATCTTTCACGCAAATCGTTTATAATAAGAATGTTATACTCTGTATAAATGTATGTACACCAAAGTGCGGATATTCAATTGGTTGAATAAAGAATATACTTACTTACTTACTTTTTTTTACTTACATCCACTTCAAAGTCCTATCGCTAACCTACAACTGTCTACAACACTCCCAGCCACAGTACCTTCAAGAACTCTTCACCATCAGCAACCCCACTCAACCCGATCCGCCTCCCCTAATCTCTCTCTCCTGGATATCAATCTTTGGACAACTCTCTGCTCGACACTGCTTGTTAATGAGCTGGTGCCTTGCACTTAGCTTTAGAGTAACACAGTAGAAACTTTGAGTTTACGATTACAATTCATCTTCTTAATTGTTGTTTGTTAATTGTTCTGTGTGTTACTCATTGCTTAGTTATTTGTGGGGACTGTGGATGATCATAGCACTCTATGCTATCTGATTCTGGGAGGCCAGATTGTTTATTTTGAAGATTGGCACGAACTTGGCAATAGATTCAAGGAATGTAGCTCTGTCACGCGACTGACTTCTTGCAGAACTTGCCACAAGTGACATGGTATTACCACTGAGGCAAAGTATCACTCTAGTTGTCTGACACGGTTACACAACCGTAGACGTTTTTATAAGCGTCAGTGGTACAATTTATTTTCCATACCCTTGCTGTTCATGTAATACATGATATTATGGTCTTTGCTCAGCTAGTAGTTTGCATAAATGATGTGCGATCTGTAAGCAATATTCGACCAGATTTCAAGCTTGTTGATCTTAAATAATGTATGTTAACTGGTTGAAGCAGGTTGGGGGCAAATTGCCGGTACTTGCAACCTTCTAATCAGTGTCTGTCATTTGAATCTGGGTGTGAAAAGCAATGGTGTGAACATATAAGCAATTTGCATTTTGGTCACTTGTTTAGAACTTGAAAACAATTTTATTGTTTGTTAGGTTTGGGTCCGTATCAAGCTGTGCACACTACCAGTGTTTCATACATTCAGTGACTGTGATACTGTATCAGCATTTGTTGGCAGTTGAACTCGGAACAAATATCCTGAAGTTACAGAAGCCTTCAACGAGTTCACTCAATTGCGTCACGTCATTTCGGATACGTGTTAACTATACTGGAAAGCTTTACCATTCATTCTGTGAACTCTGCTCACAGAAAACTATTTGTATAAAAAATCAGAACCACTGAGAACATTCCACCAACTCAAGATGCAAGTTTGTGCAAAACATTAAATGTGCCAGGTATCAGGCTTGGCTTTTGTGGAGCCAGGCATTAGTAACACTGCATATATTACCAAATCTTGCTGATGGAGGGTAGTCATGAATTGCATCAATCATGGTTTAGAACTGTTAGTGATACAGCAACCCAGAGAGTATGTGTTCCAGATTTGTCTAAACGTAAAGCTTCTGTGAGCAGCCATTACTGCGCTGGCGTGTGATTTACGTTCACAAAACACGCCAGGAACCAGTGGCAACACTACGAGCATGGCAGAAGTGGTACAGCTGGTCACCACGACTAAATGATTTAACATCACATCACTAAACAGCCATTGCACAGTCTTCCTAACTCAAGTGCAGCAAGGAAATACTGCCAGAAGACAAAGTTATTGTGCTGTTTGACTTTGCAGAGAATGATTCATTTATGGTGCAAGATTCAATACAGGGGTTCTACTTGGAGAACAGACAAAGAAGACTGGATTACTTGAAGAGTGGCATTTCTTTACAACCAGCCATGGAAACAGCGTGTGAGGCTGCAATTGTGAAACCCTCAACCAGAACCAGTGTACGGTACAACAGATGATATACTCACTCCGGAACAACTGTATCGATGGACTCATGCTAACCAGTGGCGTAACAACAGACTTGATGGCCTTGCGATCGAACATGAATGTGGACAAATTGAATATTGATGACTTGATAGACACATTTGCGAACAGTAAAGTTAGAATATCCAAATTCATGCAACAATTCTCTGAAGAATAACAGACTACAGTCTACATCAGTGCTTCCCAAACTTTTCGGTGTCACGGACCAGCAGGAATTAACTTTCAGTGTCACGGACCGGCATAAATTTTCCCACTGCAGGAGGACCGGTGTCAAATTTATGAATTATTTCTCTCTTTCGTTTTTGATCACCTAAATTCCTAAAAATGTATTAAAATTGATTTAAATGCACGTTTTTCCAATCATGTCTCTCTATTGCCCTGTAAATACATCACTTTGCGGACCGGCAACTGAGGGCTCGTGGACCACCACTTTGGGAAGCACTGTTCTACATTACATTACTGCAGTAGCATGCATAGGCATCAGACCAATACATTTTGTTTTCTTTTTTTAAATCATGACAATTTAACTTGAATTAAAATATCCCTTGAACTATTCATCACTTAATGCACTCATTAGGTACAGTGTTAGTGTATGCTGTCTATGCATGTAACTAGCCTGTAAGCGACAGGCCAAATTGGCGAATACATTCCGGTTGTTTTCTGGTTCTCTCTTGAACTATTAATGTGACTTGAACTATGGATTATTGATAATAATGGTTAACACTCTCGTTTTTATTACCTAACTGCTAATTTAAATAGCTATAGATGGTGTAATGGTTAGCGTGTTGACATCAATCCCCGCCATGGAAGAAATTTGGTTCACGATTTCTGCTCCATGTACGCCCCTATTAAACTCAACTACAATGAGTACACTGACCGTACACTGTCGGTGGGAAGATAAGATGGCAAGGGAGAGGACTGGCTATCCACCCGCATATATGCCGAGGCTAAGAAAATGAAGTCGCTAACACTTTATACCCATGGCTAGCTTAAGTGACTGTTCCTCCTTCTTCTTCCTCATTATTTTAACTCTAGTCTCGTTAATGGGTAAGGGCCCCAAGCATAGAGTGTCCAAGGCCTAGCCCCCAGCTAGGTTGTTACGCCACTGATGCTAACTTGTTAGGAATAAAAAAAATTTTTGGCGAGTCAGGTAGAGGCAAATAGATAGAAGATAGATTATCTTGTGCTGAAAGTATACACAATTCAGGCTGCATTATGGAGATATTTCATGAAAATCATGATGCTTTGGTAAACCTATGCAGCCTAAAGGTCCTGAAAAGTCAAATTTGTGGCCAAGACGCTGGGATGGCGGCTGGATTCCAGTTAACCATCTCTTTTCTACCATTGAGGACTTGGTCACTATTACTGTGTGTCAGTGTAAACTTGATCCGACAGACAGATCGTGACTAACTGGAAGCTCTTCACAGAGAAACATTACAACAGACAATAAATTACCAAAGTGGTAGAAAAACTGACAGCGTAACGAACATTAAATTACAAGTGATACAAAATAGAAATGCGTTGTAAAAATATAGAAAATAGACACTTTTGCACAATTTAAAGTGAAATATGTTAAAGACGATCGCCGATAATGAAGACTTATTGACAAGAAATTCTAGCTGTCGCCTAAACATGTCTGTTTATAGCCCAAAAAATCCGCACAAATGGTCGAACTAATAGAAAAAGTACCGCGTTTAAGGCACATTTTCAATATTTTTTAAAGTTATGTTCCGAAATGAATTAAGTGATGCCTCTCGCTGAAAAGTTTTAAAATATGTTTTTCTTTAATACATAAAAGTTTGTTGCTTTTATCCACAAGATGAACAATGCACTGCCTTTTTGGACCTTATCCTCCTCACTATAGTTCTTCAAAGGTTTGATGGCCGTCAGGGAGATATCGCAAACGGACCAGCCGTCGCATTATAGCCTGAAGGAGGGCATCCCCGTGCTGTCCCACAAAGCGTCACCATACAGAGGTTCGTATAGCATCTGTGACATCGTGGTTGCACTAACAAAGCCTGTACATACAAACACAAATACATGCATACATTCATGCATGCATAAACATATATATACATACATACATACATACATACAAACATACATATATACATTACATATATAAATAAATTCATACATACATACATATGTATGCATATAACATAAGCACCTGCATACAAAAACAGCTCGGAAATACAATGAATGCATCGAATTATTGTATAACTAGATGTTTGCCCGTCCTAACACGATGAAGTTTAGGGAGCTCGGATAATCCACTTAAAATCGCATGACCGGCGGCCCGCGGACCTATACAGGGCAACAGACTATCGCGCAGCACAAATTTCATCACACGAAAATTTGAATCTACGCGACAATTTTAAGTTGCTAGCGACGCCACCTACGGACTTCATTTAACGGAAGTTTGAATATCTGCGACGGTTTAAACTTTGTTGCAGCGCCAGCTACCGACTTTAATTACACGCAAATTTGAATCTTTGCGACGGTTTAAACATTGTTGCCTCGCCACCTACCGACTTTAAATACACGCAAATTTGAATCTATGCGACGGTATAATTTCCAACCTCCATTTTCCCTCCCCTGCCTCTGCCTCTTGTTTGCTCACTGTACTCTCTTTGAAACTGAGCGATGGATTTAAAATCCCGAGGAACAACAGAAATCTTGCGACCTCTAGCGTTAACTACAAACTGGCTACTCGCTGGCTGCGCCATTCTCGTGGTGTCGTTCTCACTCGAGCGACCTCTTACGGTGGCTACCTCGCTGGCTGCGCTAGTCTCGACCCTCTTCTTCCTATTTCCCTCAACCTCCCACTCCCTCTTACGTCCCTCCCTTCCTTCCCTCCATCCAACCATCATGGACGCCTGTATAATAGCTATGCTCCGTCAGTCCGCCCGTTTGTCCGTTGTCCATGATTTCGCGCTGCTATGACAACGTTTGTTATTGGTTATTGAGATGACGTTGGGTGACGTAAACCAAATTGTCTTAGTCCGTCCGTCCGTCCTATCCTCGCAGTGATCGGGCAGCGTCTGCCGGCGCGTGTTGCTGGTCCGAGTGAAACAGCATCAGAGCGTTACAAACGACACACACACAGACATTCTGATATATATATATACATGTATATATATATATATATATATACCTAAGTAACTAATTAAGCGTTTGATATAGATTCTGTTCTACTAACCACCATTGTAAAACTGCAAAGACGGCAGAACTTCAATGGCTACAGAGATTGGACCGACAGCAGCAACGGCTACCTGTAGTGCCCACTCTGTTTTCCGGATATACGCATAATCATTGCAAGTTGCTCCTACATTCGACTGGTTGTATCTGCATTGTCCATTCTACGTAGTTACACCAAAACATCTTATATCAACGGTCCCGTATATTGAACCTACATGAATTATTTGTGTGAAATTTGTGATCTATTATGTAAAATTTGAAGTTGGCATGAAATGTGACTACACAGGCGATGGTAGGTCTAGCCTATAATGTTTCATATTTAGACAGTGTGCCTATCATAGTTAGTCGCATTTGTTTTGCAATTTGAGCGGCGGTATATAAATGTCCAAATACATTTGAATTAAGCTTGCAATTAAAATATACTGCGCTCGGCCTTCTTCAAAGATTAACCCAGGGAACTAAAACAAACCAAACATTTTACATAGATGTCCAAAATCTGATGAGTCACTCGAAAGCTGCATAAGAAAGACATCCTTGTCTCTCAGCTATTTATCAAATATTGTAAGCGAAAGCAAGTTCGCTGGATTAGTTACAGTGCCATGTCTTGGAGGTCATGTAGGAGAGACAGTTTGGTTAAGGTGAAAAACCATTCTGATTGCAACAACGGTCGTAGGATAGTACAGGGCCAGGTATGTTAGAGAATGGTGTCAAATGTGTCTTCAGTCTGTTGTAGAACTTTCCTTAAAGAAATTCATGCAAGAGATATCTCACTTAATTATACTGGCGTACAATAAAAGGTACTTCGAGAGTTCGCCTCAAAAAGCTGAAATTTACTAAGAAGTTGTTGCCAATCGGTAATGAACAACATGAAATGATTCATTTACTTTGTTTTCATACGGATAAGATTCTTCCGTGTCAATTCCTCCATTCAAGGCAATGTAGCTCAACGCTCTGTATGGCCAACCACCACAGCAACCACTGTCTTCTTTCGAACAGTCTATTAGTTGTTGTTCGCTGAGCGACACCAGTTTTCCTTTCTTACGGAAATGCTGTCCCTCGAGAGCTCCAATCTAGCAGGGAATAAGGAATCGATATTGAATCAATATAGGTCTATCAACACCAATGTTAATACTTATCGACTGATTGATTGACTTATCTATTTAACCTTCGCAGGACGAAGAGGGGTAAATAATTACCCCAGGGGTGTTTGAATGCTGATTGCGGAGCAACCGTTGGCAGTTATAATTTGACGTTCCATGTGTTTACAAGTTAATACCAATGACATATTCTGACACCAAAGCCATGAAAATGTCATGTTGGGGAAGAAGATTTTTGAGTTCAAAGTGTCCTGGGGTAAAAATTTACCCCTCTTCGTCCTCGACGTCGTTAATAATTCGTTCATGGTGAATATGCATTTTTCAAAGATATTTTTCATAACTAACCTGTAATCAGAAATAAAGTACTGAATTTACCGCGGAATTCGATTTCAATAGTTGCAATAATTTTGGGAGTGCAATTTCCAAGATGGCGGCCAAGATGGCCACCAAAACACAGAAATATGCATATTTCAGCTCACAGGTATGCTAAAATGACAAATAAACTCTCCAATTTCGTAGTTTCGAGGTCAAGGAATCCATTTATCGTAGTGAGAATAGTCTGTCAATACTACTTTCCAAGATGGCGTCCAAGATGGCCGCCAAACACAGAAATATGCATATTTCCGCTCATAGGTAAGCTACAATGACAAATGTACCCTCCACTTTCATAGTTCCGAGGTCAAGGAATCCATTTATCGTAGTTAGAATAGTCTGTCAATGCCACTTTCCAAGATGGCGGCCAAGATGGCCGCCAACAACACAGAAATATGCATATTTCAGCTCATAGGTAAGCTACAATGACAAACGAACCCTCCAATTTCATAGTTCCGAGGTCAAGGAATCCAATTATCGTAGTGAAAAGAGTCTGTCAATACTAATTTCCAAGATGGCGGCCAAGATGGCCGCCAAACGCAGAAATAAGCATATTTCAGCTCATATTATGTATGCTACAATGACAAATGAACCCTCCACTTTCATAGTTCCGAGGTCAAGGAATCCATTTATCGTAGTGAGAATAGTCTGTCAATACCACTTTCCAAGATGGCGGCCATCCCTTTGAGGTTAATTAGTATTGGCAGACTATTCTCACTACGATAAATGGATTCACTGACCCCTAAACTATGAAAGTGGAGGGTTCATTTGTCATTGTAGCATACATGTACTCTGTTTTGAAATATGCATATTTTCTGTGTTTGGCGGCCATCTTGGCCGCCATCTTGGAAAGTGGTATTGACAGACTATTCTAACTACGATAAATGGATTCATCGACCTCGGAACTATGAAATTGGAGGGTTCGTTTGTCATTGTAGCATACCTATGAGCTGAAATATGCATATTTGTGTTTGGCGGCCATCTTGGCCGCCATCTTGGAAAGTGGTATTACCAGACTATTCTCACTACGATAAAAGGATTCCTTGACCTCGGAACTATGAAATTGAGAGGGTTCGTTTGTTATTGTAGCATACCTATGAGCTGAAATATGCATATTTCTGTGTTTGGCGGCCATCTTGGCCGCCATCTTGGAAGGTGGTATTGACAGACTATTCTAACTACGATAAATGGATGCCTTGACCTCGGAACTATGAAAGTGGAGGGTTCATTTGACCTCGGAACTATGAAAGTGGAGGGTTCATTTGTCATTGTAGCTTACCTATGAGCGGAAATATGCATATTTCTGTGTTTTGGCGGCCATCTTGGCCGCCATCTTGGAAAGTGGTATTGACAGACTATTCTAACTACGATAAATGGATGCCTTGACCTCGGAACTATGAAAGTGGAGGGTTCATTTATCATTGTAGCTTACCGATGAGCGGAAATATGCATATTTCTGTGTTTTGGCGGCCATCTTGGCCGCCATCTTGAAAGTGGTATTGACAGACTATTCTCACTAGGATAGATCGATTCCTTGACCTTAGAACTATTAGAATTGATACTTCATTTTTTATTGTACCTTACCTATGGGCTGAGATATTAAAAATTGCTTTGGGGTAAAAAATACCCCTCTTCGTCCTCCGTGTATCGTAAAATGTCTTCGTCCTGCGAAGGTTAAAGCTAAGCGTAGTCTATACGAGCGATTTTAGTAAATAATAGGAGTTGGTCATCGTCTTTGTCATCATCGTCATCATAATCCCCAGCAGTCTCATCTTCATCAAACATTGTCATGTCTTGATAGTCATATAGCTACATGTATATCGAAATGCGCAACAACTTGCAAGCTGCTGGTAGGACTGCTCGCTAAGAGTTTAAATGGAGTCATGCAAATACCCGAATAAAAATAAGAGGCGTGCAAATAACATTGGTCGATGTTTAGTAACTTCTGCACTGCATCAGACCTCAGGAATAAATAGTCTGTTTACAGTTATTAGTCGCGGTTTTTTCTTCGGAGTTTTGGCCCGTGGAGCTTTAGAAAGTCAGCAACGTGGCCCCCCGCTGGGAAACTTTGGAGACCTCTGCCCTAGGGTATATGTGTATTCCATTGGGTGTATCTAAATTCCCTGATTATAGCTTACACATTCTTTAGCTGTAACATACATAATCAATGGTAAAGTAAATCATAATCTACGCTCTACTTTTCATCATGAATTTCAAAGTGGGAAAATGTGAGCAGGCAGCTGTCAATGTCAGATCTGCGACTGAAATGGAAGTCATCAAGAGGTTCTTCTGTAAGACTAAAGGGCTTTCGACTTGGGAGCCTATACTCGGAAACTCCAGCGAATTATAGAATGTTAATAGCTATAAAGCTTATTGACGCACGTTCAATGCGTAACCTTAATAATCAAAGATTAATGATGGGTCCCGGCTTTCTGCTATCAATTTGCTATGCCACAACGACAAGTAGTTATTGATATGACAGTAGGCCTACTATTGCTACTTACAGCGCTGAATGCCCAGCAGGATCCGCAGTAAGGAGTCTGTATAAACAAACGCATTATTAATTACACAATAGATTATGATCAACAATTGAATATGGAACGTAGCATTAAAACTGGGAAAACAGTAAAACAGTTTGCAAAAGTTTGCAAATAAAACAGTTTGCAAAAGTCTTAAACCCGTAGCATGGCATGAAAGTATTTTAGATATTATAAATATGCCTGAAGATGCATCTACTGTATATCATCTCTGTGTGTAATTATATACACGCGTAGGCTACATGCATGCATAAGGGCGCATGTAACCTGATTTATACACAGAGGTGTCAATCAAACATAATGCGTAGTTTTTAACCCAAGACGAAGAAATGAAGAGAAAATGTATTCGAAATTTTCTCCGAAGGCACAGAAACAAATCTTTCAAAAAAAACTACAATTAATCGCTTTGATTGATAGATTAACTTGAACAAAGGCTGTGGAATTTACTTCACTAGTTTTTATCGGTTGATCTTACAGCTGTGTAACGTCAGAGCTGGTTACTACTGAGCAATGTATTAGTTGAAATTTCCAGCTGCAGTGGAATTCGCAGTCAAAATTAAAACTTGGTGGAATTTCTAAAAGGAACGACTTGAATCATGCAATAAGACGATTTTTAGGTATAAAACGTATGTCTTCATATATAATGCAAGATGCTGGTAAAACTTCTGACTTAACTGCAAATATTTCTAATGAGCATAAAACCCTATTTCACAAATAGTCTAGTTCACCAATCAGCTAAATTACTTACGGAACTAACAGGTGTCTGGTTCGTTTTGTTATCATATATGAAATTAAGCTATTTTCTATAGTCACAATGTCGTGTCTATACGTTTTCAGAGTCAATCAATCAATCAGTCAATCAATCAATCAATCAATATATTTAAGTAAGTAAGTAAGTAGCCTTTATTTGCATCTGACAAGCGCACATGCAGATGCAAATAAAGGCTACTTACTTACTTACTTAAATATATTGATTGACTGATTGATTGATTGACTCTGAAAAAACGAGTAAGATTGGTCCAACAACAACAGAACAAATCCTCTAATTGCATTCAAAGAAACAGAAAAAGTTCTTCGTTGGAAACAAAAGAAGGATCTGAAGGGACTTAGGTCCAACTATGCAGGGTTCCTTAATTAACAATTAATTTAGCTGAGTGGATGGCGATTGATGTTACAGTCCTTTGTACTCATCAACATTAGTTGTATATACAATAAACGTCTAACTTAACCCTTCGTCGGGCGTGGGGTCAAAAATGACCCCAGAGTGCATTTTCAAGTCATGGATCGATATTAAAAAGTAAAATGGCTGCTGTGATTTTTCACGAGAATTATTGTACAGGTTGTCACTACGTATTCCAGTTGAGTTTGCATACGAATTTTAGATGGAAAAAAATTTACAGGACATTTATACACATAAGGTCATGGGGTCATTTTTGACCCCAGGACAGTAATTGGTGTTTCTTTCTCATTAAACAGTCTAAAGTTGCACAAAAACCCGCAATATTATTTCCTTATTTCGTTTTATATTTACTTATCAGTGCTGCCCTCCCGCTTTTGCAATGCTTCCAGGCCCATTTCTCACAATTGACGACAGACTCGCTCCATATCGAGGTCGGTGCAGATTTGTACAATACAAGCCGTCAAAGTACGGCATCAAGTTAGGAATGTGTTGCGATGCTGAAGTCAAGTACAATGCCAGCATATAGGCTATTGCGGAAAAGAGAGCGCCGATACAGCTCCAAGGGAAACGTTGTCCGCCAGCTCATACAACCTCTTGAATGTGAAGGTCACAACATGACCAGTTATAATTTTTTAACCTTGCTGTTCCTGGCTAGAGATGTTCTATAGACAAAGAAAACGACTTTGGTTGGTAATATTCGTACTATTCTAGTAGAGTTGCCCGAAGAATTTGTAACTTCCAGAGGATGCGATTTGTAATCAACCCTTATCGGTTTCAATGAGACCT
Organism: Aporrectodea caliginosa; assembly: GCA_020284085.1. NCBI lineage: Eukaryota > Metazoa > Annelida > Clitellata > Crassiclitellata > Lumbricidae > Aporrectodea > Aporrectodea caliginosa. The sequence goes on along the minus strand of JACEVL010000293.1, from coordinate 356,549 downwards.
GCGACAAGTGTAAGAAAGACAGTGCTCGTCGTCTTGTCGACTATGCACACCACCAGTGGGACTTTTGGCCAGAGAAACTTCCGGAGGTTATAGACTTCTACAACTGGACAAAAGTAGGAGCCATTTGTGCTGACCAGATGATAAAAACAGTCAGCACGAAGTTCTCAACCAGACGTTAGCCGGTAGTGCTGTTCTGCAACCAACTGGATATTGCCGCACTTTCGCTCACGTCCTCCATGAGAACTTGAAGTTTGACAAGGCTCCAGTGGGAAAGCGTCGGCTGTTCATCAAGAAATTGGGGAAAGATCTTTGCCAAGAGCTAAAGGAACAGTGACGACCTTATGCATCTCATCTTGGGCTGATTAGAGCACCACTGAAACATGTATACGACATTCAGGAACCTCCAACAAACAAGGTTGCTGCCAAGTTTGTCCCTGACAGACAGATAGAAAAGCCACAGCTGTCTGCAAGGCATGCCATAAGAATGTGTGCCCTGTCCACTGTCAGATCTCTTTTCAGACAAGTCATGTCTCTGCTGATTGATGGAATGCTTTCCTAGACTCCTAGTAGTCACCCATGTTCATTCTAGCGTCATTTCATGAGGAATACATTAGAATAAGAGCAGCATTACAAGCCTATGTTTGTATGTGGCATCATGACATCATGAAGTGAGTCACGTTATGACGTCATGTCATGAGGAAGAACATGAAATAATGACATTTCAGTGAATATTATTAATACTAATGACCTTCTCGTGCAATCAGTAGTGTACGACAAGTATTACAAGCAACTGTTTCTATGTGGAATCATGACATCATGAAGTGACGTCATTACGTGACGTCACGTTATGACGTCATGTCATGAACAACATATAATGACATTTCAGTGAATATTAATAATACTAATGACCTTCTCATGCAATCATTAGTGTACAAACACCTTTACTAGCCTATGTTTGTATGTGGCAGCATAACATCATGAAGTGACGTCATCACATGACGTCACGTTATGACGTCATGCCATGAAGAAGAAGAACAAATAATGATATTTCAGTGAATAATAATTACACTAATTACCTTCTCATGCAATCATTAGTGTACAAACACTATTACAAGCATATGTTTGTATGTGGCATCATGACATTATGAAGTGACGTCGTTCCATGACGTCACGTTATGACGTCATGTCATGAGGCAGTAAAACAAATATTGACATTTCAGTGAATATTAGTGATAATAATGACATTCTTATGCAATTTATTTGCTTGTTTTATTCAAATTACATAATTATTACTATGGGGTCAAAATTGACCCCACGCCCTTAGTTGTATAGTTTTTTTTCCGCCCGACGCAGGGTTAACTAAACTTAACTATGCAGTATAAATGTTATAAATGGTATAATGCATAATCCAACATTATTATACCTAACTGAGGGTGCAGATAATAAGCAATTTCTCTTGATCAGCAAAGGTATACAATAACGGTCTAACTAATCAAAACGTGTTTTGCTGCTGAATGTGTAATATGAAAATCATACCTGATTTTTCACA